>JAODJX010000051.1:1210585-1222442 GCA_026776945.1 Isichthys henryi
TATTTGGACCAGCTCCATACCAGCTGATGTCAGATCTGATTCTGCTCAGCACATTCCTAGTATCCGTAGTCTTCGGGGGGGGCGGCGGGGCGCCGGGGGGGGGGGGGGGGTTGGGGGGGGGGAGAATGGGCTGGTGTGGAGCAGTGATAGCAAAGATGGCTGCTTCTGAAATGAAAGACGGGAGGCTGATAAGCCGCGGTTTCTCCCGGACGTATCGAAATTATTGCCATGGGCCCCAAAGCAGCACTCCGCTGGTACGAGTCTTAGCGGGGGGAGGGGGCAGGGGTGCCAGTGATGTGAGGAATCACTCTCCTATTCAGCCCCTCCCCTGTCACTCACCAATTTTCAGCATATCATGGGCTAATGATTAGGTTGCCCCCCCCCCTTATGCACCCAACCTTAAAAAAGATCCTAGAATTGTTGCTGCATCCCTGGCGGGTGCCGTCAGCAGTCCCGTGGCCAGTGCCACACACCGAAATAAACCGTAAGACAAGGCAACAGGCTAACTGCAAAGTGTATGAGAAATAAAGCTGTATGGTCCTTTTCATGAGGAGATTTTTAAGGTTCTAACCGAAAACTCACAGAGAACCACTGTAAATAAATGAAATCACCAAATTGCCAATAAAGAGAAGTGACATGTGAAAACCGATCGCATCATTTAGAAATCTAAGCGTGAGGTTGGCTCTACATTGTTGCTGTCGTCTGATTTCCACGGCGCCCGGTTTCCACGGCACCCTGCCTCATGACCACTATTACCCAGCTTCCTTTTGGGGGGTCCCCGGCCCCCCCCCCCCATTTCACTTGGCAAAGTTCACCACTCAGCACAGATTTGCCACTATCTGTTGCACTGTGTATTAATTGGATCACCCAGGTAACATTTACTGTAGATCTATGACCAGGGCAGTGATAAGGCCGGTCACCATGGCGACACACCTCCGGACACAGCCGCCTCCTGCCGTCAATAAACATGCACGGTGTCAGGAAGCAAAGAGGCTGCCGGCTACAGCCGGCAATGGTCTTCGATGCAGGTGACGTGTGAGTGATGTCAGGAGGGCGAGGTTGCAGAACCTTTACGTTCTAAGGCAGCGTTCAGCCCTCTGCACCGCGTGTCGGACGTGGGAATGCAGGACTGCCTGCAGTCAGCAACGTTGATGAAAACCGCCGCAAGTCACATGCGAGTAGCCCGGTCCCATGATGGGAAACCATGCAGGACCTCTAAGCCAACCATCAAAGCAGCCGCAACGTGCAGCAATGAAAGGGATTCTGGGATGCTTCTGCGGACCCCTGCAGACGTCACGCCTAGGGGCCGCAGAGAGGGCTGACTTTGCCTCACAGCTTGGAATAAGAACATCCAGAATACTCTTCAAAGACATGCAGCGCTTGCATATTTCGAGAAGCAGCGGGCAGGCAGTGCAACCTTCTGGCCCCTCACAGCTGACTCCACACCGGCCCGTACAGATGGACCGGCGTGTGGAAGGATCCGGAACATTGATGGGAGCGATAAATACCCAGGGCTATATAGGACGGAAGTGGGGGGGGGACAAACGAGGGCAAAAGAGGGAGGAAAATAGTGCAGAAAGCGGAGGGTTTAAGCAGCCAGTTGGGCGCGAGGAGATTTCAGGGTGTAGAGCAGAGCTGGAGAGGTGTGATTGGTGCCTGTGAGCGGGTAAGACCCCCCCCCCACACACACACTCAGCGCAGAACGGAGCAGAGCCTCATCATCACCATGGATGGGGTCACACTGACTTAATTCCCAAAATGCGATTATAGGCAAAATGGATGAAATATTATGTTGCAACGGGCTTTGGGTGGAAATGCAAATTGGGAAAGGATGTCTTTTTTCTGCTGTACACGAATAATGCACATATTTATTTCTTTTTTCCCTCGGCAGCGTCACAATGGGGCTGACATGCACCCGGGGAACGGCGATGAAAAGGAGCCGGGCCGACGCACCCATGGCACAGATCCAAGAGGAGCAACTGGCCAGCACACTGGAAAATATCTGTTCACTGCCCTTTGGGTTCTTATGTTCTCACTGACTGTCTTACTGCCTTCTGGGTTTCCGTGTTCTCCTTCACTCTCTCACTGTCTTTTGGCTTCCTGGGTTCTTCCCATAGCAATAAATCCCTCACACATATAGAAATGAAACTCTGCCCCACTGCTGTTAATATTAAATTATGATGATAGCATCTTAATGGTCTTAAATGCTCACTGAGGCTTGCATTCCAGTGTTTCATCCACTTATACCCATTTTTTGTGACCCACTCTTCCGGTGCTGAGTACTGGGGAGCCTGGAGTCTATCCCAGAAATACAGAACACAAGGCAGGGACATGTCCTGACAGGAGGCCAGACCTGCACAGCGCAGACACACACTCATGACAGCTCAGATATTCAGATGTTTACGCACTGCAGGAGGCTACTGGAGAACTTGGAAGAAAACCAGGCAAACTGCACATGCAGAGAGCAGAGGCGAGAATGGAACCCCAGAGCCTGAGGTGATGCCACCCCCACTGAGCCCCCCTAAGAAGACGGCCAGACCAAGCAGAAGGTCTCTCTAGGTCAGAGAGAGATTTCATGGCACAGGAACAAACTGGCTGTGAAGGTGGCTTTTTCCCTGCTTCCCTGTGGATGGACGAGCGACGCCGAACAGCAGAATCGGAAATGAAGCTTTATTTATCATTTGAACACGTCCAGTACAGGTACACTTGAATGCTTCTTTTTGCATATCATGCTCTCCTTTAAGACACATATACGCAGTGAGGGCGAGGCGCGGGGTTTGGAGGACAGGGCTAACTGGCGTGCAGTGCCTGTGGAGGTCTAACGGCCTGCTGGCTCTTGGATTCAAACCAGTGACCTTCTGATCACAGGCACCGAGTCCTAACCTGTTGAGTCCTGTACCGCCCGCCATGTTATTAGGATTACGTGCCTGTTGAGCCACCTGCCCTTTCTTATCCTTTTCCGGCCCATAAATAGCCGGGACTGGTCAGGGTGCTGAAACACCTCTGGGCCTGTCGGGGGTGGGGGATGCTGTGCTGTCTGAGGGCAGCCATGGGAGCCAGAAGCCAGCCAGGCTGTGCCTCCGCTCATTTTCTCCCAAAAGCGCGATATGTCGGGGGAACCTGCAATGAAAGCAATTGAGTGAGAAAATCGCTCTCCACACCAGGGCACTGGGAGTGGGGAGGCGGGTGCCACTGGCTGGCGTGAACGGGTCCTGACAGGGGACCGAGATGAGCACAGCGACTGGGTTACGGACTGCGGGGGTGGGGGAGGTCTTTGCAATGACTTGCCCCTGGCATGGCCCCAGGGGCCCGAGAAGAGCACAAAGACTGGGTCACCACTTCCCCACATCTCCACCCCGGGCTACGGCTGATAGGTAAAGGCACAGCGCCCCCTGGCTGCTGACATGTGTATGTGCCCAGGGGGATGATGGGAAGGTCCCATCCACTGCATGGCCTTGGCATCCAAGCTCCAGCACACACACAAGAACATGAACCGCACAGACATCCATCCCAAATTAATTACCTCCATTCTCAGTGGGACGTACCCGTAAACCAGTAATAAACCTCTCGCTCCCCTCAGCCCCCCCCCCCCACCCCAAAACACTGAGAAATCGATAATTGCATTCACACGTATTATTATGTGTTTTCAAATGATTCAAAAATAACCCAGTGAACTTCTCCTTCTCCGGAGACTGTGGAGAAAAATGACTTGTGCTGTGTGTCTGCCATGTCACCTACGCAGAAGGGATAGAGCCGCAACCAAAACCAGGGATTTACCCATATTCCCGTATCTTACTTCTTATATTGCATACTACCGTATAGTACAGCATACTACTGTATAGTACAGCACATTACAGTATATTACTGCATATTGGTGTTTACTACTATATATTACTGCATATATATACTGCATACCACAGTACATTAGCATAAATGAGTGTAAATTACTGCATAGTACATGAACAATACTGTACATTGCCATATATTACTGTATACCACTGTGTATAACCATAAATTACAGTATATTACTGCATATTATTGTAAACTACTACATATATTACTGTAAATTCACAAAATGAAAAGGCTGCATTTCCTACTTTAAACATCATATTTATACATGACCTACCTCCATCCTGCCATTAATATATGGCTACTGGATTTCATGTCCCCACAATCCAGGTCTCTTTCTTCTCTTCCAAGTTCTAAAAACACACGGCCTCCGAATAACAAACGGAAGACGTATTGGCATGTCTGCTACAGAGGAACCCCATGGATGGTGGGGACCGCAGGGCAGACGCACGTGCTTTGGTGGCTTCAAACGTCACCGTCTGCCGTCCTGTTCTGGCACCGAACGGAAACCTGCCCCCGCTTAGCGGCACGCTAATGAGCCCGAAGGGAGCTAGTGTGGGTTTAATACCCTGTCTGTCCTTCCTCGCCATACACTGACACGCATCATCGGCACGGCAATACCGCTCCAAGGCCGCCACCCCCATTCCCAGCGCCGGGCTGCTTTCAGCTCTGGCTAGAGGACCGCTGTGGGTTCCCCGCCTCTCGGGTTCTGGGCAGGAGCACAGATGACTTGGGGAGGCATCTTGGACTTTGTCGGCTGCTCCTGACCCCCCAGGCTGATCTGGACCCTCCCCGGCGGAGCCAGCTGTGTCTGAGGTACCGGCTATGGGCTTGGTAGTGCCCGCCGGCCTCCAGATATGGTGGCATCCCAGGAATATGCAGACACAGGTTGCGCAGGAACATCTACTGTAATGACAAAGCTGCTTGCGTGCGTGGGTTACGTATATATTGCATTGCAGGGACCAAATGTCTCCAGAATGTGATAAAAACCTGTTATTTTGACCTTGTGGGGACCATTTCTTAGGTCCCCATAAGAGGAAACTCAAGTTAATAAAATTTATCTCATTTTATTTTTATTTGGTTACTTAGGGCTGGCTAGGGATTATGGTCATCATTTTCAAGATTAGAGCTTTTCCCATAGAAATAAATGGAGAGTCCCCACAAAGATATGAATACAAATGTGTGTGTGTGTGAAAGCATTTGCTAAACACAGTGTGTCGGTCACCTTCTGTCCATACTGTTACAACCTGAGCCACCAGGAGGTGCTGTGGCCATCATAGAGGTTTGTGCATCATCTAAGACCATTGAAGGACCTCAGGCTTAACATGGAAATTCTGGATCTATGTGGGGCGGCTTTTGTAGCCTTTGGACGAGCCAAACATGAGCTGTCATGCAACCTAAATCAGATGCATGACAAAGCAGTTAAGGCAGTGACCAGCGCACATCCACACGCAGGACAGCGAGCGGAGTCTGAACTCGCAAGTGACCCCCCCACATAGTCCTGGCTTAGTCTGGCACCCACCCTTAGAGCAACAGACTAACACACGAACCCTATCAGATGACACTGTGAGGTTCAGCATGTCCTGATCCAACAAGGACAAAATTAACCCTTTGCCGCATCCTGCCATGCATCACCGTCGCTCTTGCACTGTGGATGTTTGTTTTGTGATTCCGAACGACGTGGCTTCCCTCAGCAGCTTCATATAGCTGGAGCGTGTTAAAAGGTGTTCGAGTAACAATCTCTAAAAACCAGAGCTTCTGCAATAATATCAGTTTCTTTCGGAAACCTTGTAGAGCTTTCGGCTGCGGGAGTAACGTAAGATATACAGAAGACATGAAAGGGTGCACGCACCACGTCCAGCCTCCAGAGGGAGAGGCTGCAATCGAATGTGACACAAGGTGCCAGCGTTCCGGTCAGGTGTGTCATCTCATAATTTGACACAAATCCATATTGCTAACTGCATGGTAACTGCATCATTCAGTGATTTAAGGAGCTGTGTTAAATCAATGCGAGATTCACAGAAACGGGATGACATTACAGACGGACAGATAACCTGCGGTATAAATTAGCCATGAGCCATGAGCTACAGCGCTAAATAAAAACATTCCCATTCAACCTGGTTTTCTTCTCGCAGCTGGACCCAGTGCAAAACATGCTAAAGAAATTCCAGCAATTTGAGTTCCAGTGATGTGACAGTGAGATTCATTCATGAATGGTCAGGCAAATACGGGGTCCTGATTGCTGCAGGTGGCTCGTCATCTGCCATTGTTCCCTTCGGTCCGATGCTCATTTACATCGTGTCATTGTCCTGTGCAGGTGCAGGCTAGTGGACAGGATAGCATACAGGCCTGCCGTGACTACAGACTGCTGGAGGGAGCCAGTGTCATTTGTGTAGCGATGGAGTAAGATAGAGTAATTACCCACAACAGCATCGTTTGTGTAGTGATGGGGTAAGGTAGAGTAATTACCCACAACAGCATCGTTTGTGCAGTGATGGGGTAAGGTAGAGTAATTACCCACAACAGCATCGTTTGTGTAGTGATGGGGTAAGGTAGAGTTTGTGTAGCGATGGGGTACGGTAGAGTTTGTGTAGCGATGGGGTAAGGTAAAGTTTGTGTAGTGATGGGGTACAGCATTTTGTGACTAGGCCTGAAAAAAACTAAACCAATACTTGAGTTTATACACATTGCTGGGGGGGCTAATCAAAACACCAATTCCAGTCACCTGACTCTCCCCCCTATCGGAAAAGATACGGAATGTGGGCAGGAGTGATACAAGTATGAACTACTTCAGGCTATTTCAGGCAGCAGTCAGCCAGGTTAATTATATATCTACAACTCTAATTACACAGCGCACTTCAATTAAGCACCAATTTCCCTGTGTAGCGGTTCAGGAGAATGATGGATGTCAGTAGAGTGTTAGCGAAGCAGGCCTTCTCGCCGCTTTCAGAAGCCAGCGGGTCTCTGACAGGGTCACCTTTCAGCTGACAGATACCGATGAGCTGGAGAAGCTGAAATGTGACAGGCTGTGGGGTGGGCTGTGTGCACTGGATGGCGCTGTTAGGTACCGTGGCAGTAGTATAGGAAGGGACTGGGAGGCTGTGTGTTCACTGTGACGATCCCAACTGAGACAGGAAGTGCTGCCTGCACTGCTGAGGCCCAGCTGCACCGGGAAATCAGCGCTGACAGCCAGAGCGGGCGACATCTAAACAAGCTGGAACATTCAGAACAGCCAGAGGAAAATGCTAATGATGACTCTTAAGCAGCCAAGGCCAAAGCCTTGTTATTTGCTTGTGTACTTTTTCACTGGTAGGATATTTCAGGACAATGTTGGACAATAGGCAAGATCCATCCATCCATTTTCTGTAACTACTTGTCGTATTCAGGATGGCGGGGCTCCAGAGCCTGTCCTAGAGGCTACATGTGCAAGGCGAGGAACAACCCAAGATGGGGTATCAACCCATCACAGGGCGCACTCACACCTATGGACAATTTGGTAACTCATGGTAACTTCAGCATATATTTGAACTGTGGGGAAAACCGGAGTATCTGGAGGAGACCCCTCGACGACATGGGATGTAACGACACGAGATGTAAACTCCACACATATGGAGCCACAGTGGAGATTCAAACCCTGGCCCCAGAGGTGTGACGCAACAGTGCTAACCGCTGTGAAACTTTGAATCCAAAAGAGGACTAACAGATTTCAGTGAAGTTTGGGAAGCTGTAAAACTAACATATTGATTCAAACAGTTGAATAAAATGGTCGATCTTATTTGATGGGGAGGCAGGTGAGCCTGAATGAGGTGTTTGTGGTGGACCAGTTAGGTCAGATCGGACTTTGTACAGCGGGAGCTGATGGTAGATGGGCAGCTCTGGTCCCCCTGGAGCCAAGAGCTGGTCTGCCTCTGCACGAAAGCTGGTTTCCGTGGACTTAGGTTGCAGGCCTCGCGACGGTCGGAGACACCTAAGATGGGCGATCGATTCTGTCGATTGCATCAGGCGACAGCTCGCCTGAGACAGGGGTAAGCGGAAGGGTTTTTGCATACAAAGGATAACTGTGTGTCCTTGAGAGGCCAGATCCGGTTTTTGAAGCATTTGACACATGTCACAGGCTAAGGAAAACTGGAGGGAGAAGCAGAGGGACAGAGGAAAACTCCACACTCTCCTTCATCCGCGTTGTCATAGCAACTCCACGGGTCTTAGGATAATACAAATAGCCAAGACAGCCTTATGAAATCACCTTCTGGAATCACCTTACATTTTAATTGTTCTTGAAAGCACGAGACGTTTAAATTCCATCTAAGATCTTGATCATTTTAATGGAGCAGCCTAGCCTTAATGCTAAAGTTAATACCAGGCTTTAAGTGGTATTAAGTTTTATTGCTTATTAGTGATAAATGGGTGTTGAGGCTCATTGTGCATTCTGAGTTAAATGGCCTCTACACATTTACAAACTACTGTTGGGTGATACCTTTGCTCATCATAATGCTGGCATATTGTAAGTGGCATACATTAGCAGTATTAGCGGAATTAGCATTAGCGGGGGTTTCCATCTACAAAGACCATAGGCTATGAAATGACTCTGAATAAGGCGGGGGCGTGGGGGGGGGGGCACAAGGTCATGGCCCTTTGACTTTTTGCATTTTTAAAGCCCCACCCTCCAGGTTAACTCTGCCTCACTCCAAATCCAATTCTAACAAATTCCTCATCAGGTTGGAAGCCTTCTTAAAGATGCTCCAGAAGTTACTCAGGCATGGGTGCCCCCCCCCCCCCACCGTCACGGTTTGTCCAATGGTCCAAGACAAAGACATGATCCATGGACATCCTTGCAGTAAATTGCAATAGGAAATTCTGTCTGGTAACAGAGGAGCTGGCTGTTAGGCAGGGGGGGGGTGAAGACATGACACTGGAATTCTAACATCTGTTATTTGATTACCAGACCCACAGGAGCAGCACAGAGCAGAGGGCAGCAGCATAAGGACTCTGCTGGCAGCGTAAGGCCTCCGTTTGCAGCATAAGGCCTCCGTTTGCAGTGCAAGGCCTCTGCTGACAGCGTAAGGCCTCTGTTTGCAGTGCAAGGCCTCTGCTGACAGCGTAAGGCCTCCATTTACAGTGAAAGGCCTCTGCTGACAGCGTAAGGCCTCTGCTGACAGCGTAAGGCCTCTGCTGACAGAGTAAGGCCTTCATTTGCAGTGCAAGGTCTCTGCTGACAGCGTAAGGCCTCCATTTACAGTGAAAGGCCTCCGTTTGCAGTGTAAGGCCTCTGCTGACAGTGTAAGGCCTCCATTTGTAGTGTAATGCCTCTGCTGACAGTGTAAGGACTCCATTTGCAGTGTAATGCCTCTGCTGACAGTGTAAGGACTCTGCTTGCAGTACAAGGCAGTTGCCGGCAGTATAAGCCCCAACACTCCGGCCTGCAGAAGGAGATTAGGGCTGCACAGTACACTGTGAGACCTCTTGGTCATGTTGTGGATCAAAACATGTTCCATGAAGCATCCCTCACACTTATCACAGCTACCTTGTCTGCAGTAAAAATCTACTAAAGCACCACGAATCTACTGTGTGTCTGAGAACTGGACAAATATTCAATCTGCAGATACTCTTACAGTACTTGATTTACCAGAAGGCAGCTATGAGATTTTGCACCATTTCTATTAAATAGGAACTTATATAAAAATAAGAACTTTCTATTAAATAGGAGCCAGTGTGGCTGCAATAGCAAATAGGGCACCTAGTCGCACATCAAGGCGTGTTCATTCAGAGACACCAATTCGCCTAAACTGCAGATCGCCGGACTGAGGGAGGAAACTGAGAAGAACATACAACCTACAATCCTGCACTGCAGCCCACCACGCAAGACAGAAGAATCAATAAATTCATAATTCAGAGACATGGGAAAGGCCACCAGTCACTGGTGTCATCGCCAAGATGGCCACCATGCAGTGACGCATTCAGGAGCTTCCTGCGGCCGACTTCAGGCTGATAAAACGCAATATTTGGGATAACGGTTACATCTGGGGCAACGTTAGCATTGAGACGGGCAACCTTACCCAGAAAGGCCTGCAGTGTATGCGGATTTTCGCTGCAAATCCCTAATTATATTACTTATTAGAGGACTGATTGGCTGAAGGGTCCTCACACCTGGGTTTGAACAGCTGACCTAATGGTTACCCCAAAAACCTGCGTACACACCAGCCCTTCCCCTGCGTTGGAAAATCAGGAATTCATCCTACAGGTACATACTGAAATTGTCTTACACACAGCGGAGGATGTAGGATTTGTTAAGGTGTGTGTGTGGGGGGGGGGGGGTTTAGAAAGACCATTAAGTCAGGCCCACTGTCCCCAAATAGGAAATACATTAGCAGATTCACTTTGCTACCCGCTTACTACCAATATGGCATAAGAGGGGGCACAATTCATACAGAGGTGGCAATGATATGTTTTGAACTGGTGAGTGACAGGGGAGGGGCACTCCAGGGACCAATCAGCTTTCAGCAGGGGGCAGTGCCCCTGTGACCTTTGCCCTTGGCTACACACAAGTGAAAACCCATTAGTGGTGCATCAGGACTGTGAGAGACCAGCATGCTACTGCTGAGGAACTGAGTTCTGCAGGAGTTTAGATGTTCCTTTTTATGGTCTGATGGATAACTGTGTGGTTGTCATATTAAGGCAAGTTTATGGATTAATTAAATCTATCTGTAAACTCGTTGCATGGATAAGGATTATGCTTCAGCTCGAATTAGCTCAAATGCGTGCCTGAGGGAAAATATGGGGCGCATCCGGTCCAAAGTTGTGAAAGTTATCAGCAGAGCGCCTTGTGAATATTAGGGCAAAGTCTATGAGCTGGACTTGGCATGTCAGGGACGATCACTTTCCTTCTTTGGTTTCAAATGAGGGGGTTTTAAAAGCAGAAGGCTGTAAATGATGCTCTTAGGGCTCTCACCTCCAGTGCAGAATTTTAGTTTTTGAGTTTCTCCCTCTCGCACTGTTGAGCGGTTATTTTTACCACTTTTAGGGCTAAGTCACGCAACATCAAAATCTGTTATTTTGGGCGTTAGTATTCCTTATATGGCTTCATGCACAAATAATAATCCTCAAAGACAAAAATATTTCAAGGGTGCTAGAAAAAGTGGAAGTATTGGTGGGTAGGAAAGTCGGACAGTCCTGGGGAGTTAGAGACAGGGACTCCTGTAAATAACCATGGGATCAAGGGGTTGGGCGGATAAGAAAGGGTCGCCCCCCAGGACAGATTCAGGCCGACCACCCTCATTATATGAAAAATATTAAAGGATCATTTAACGTTGCAATAAACGTCTTTTTGCTACTACGAGCCTAAGATCTTTATCACTTACACACAAAAGTAAAGTTCAAGTATAATCTTTGGCGATTCTAGAGTGTTTTTAAGGTGGGGGCACAATTCATACAGAGGGGCATACCTTATCGTTAGCCAATGATATGTTTCGAATCGGTGAGTGACAGGGGAGGGAGCACTTCGGTAACCAATCAGCTTTCAGCTGGGGCCAGTGCCCCTGTGGCCCCGCCCCTGTATATGCCCCTGAATATAATGTTAACCAGTGGTCAGAAACCAGTCAATAGCAATCGACAGGATGATCTTATAGACAATCGTAGTCGAGCGCAACAATCAGATGCCAAAATTAAATATAAATATGCTATAAAATATAAACTTAATGCCAAAGTTTTGAACTGACCACAAAAATTTTTTTTCAACGTGGGCTGAGGCTCACTCCTTGCTCACTGCACATCATTAATGAGATGCACAACATGGCCGAAGCAAGGTGAGGGCCTGCCTGAACCGGGGAGCAGCGAGACTGGAGCTCCCTGGTTATAATGCACCACCAGCTGTGCCCCCTGGTTATAATGCACCACCAGCTGTGCCTCCTGGTTATAATGCACCACCAGCTGTGCCCCCTGGTTATAATGCACCACCAGCTGTGCCCCCTGGTTATAATGCACCACCAGCTGTGCCCCCTGGTTATAATGCACC
>JAODJX010000051.1:1225527-1243909 GCA_026776945.1 Isichthys henryi
TAGATCTGCAAACTGCACATTATAGGAGGTGCACAGACCTGCAAACTGCACATTATAGGAGGTGCACAGACCTGCAATCTGCACATTATAGGAGGTGCACAGACCTGCAACCTGCACATTACAAGAGGTGCATAGATCTGCAAACTGCACATTATAGGAGGTGCACAGACCTGCAAACTGCACATTATAGGAGGTGCACAGACCTGCAAACTGCACATTATAGGAGGTGCATAGACCTGCAAACTGCACATTAATCAGCAAGACAACACTGAGACGCTGACGCTCTGTTTTGGGAGGTGCACGTTCCTTAAGGCTTGGAGCCATCCAATAGGAGCAGGTTCGTTAGGGCGGGAGCCGTCCAATAACAGCACGTTCATTTGCTGAGATGAAGCAGCCCCTGTTGAGCCATGTGCCCCCCTGGTGACAGTGTCCCCACAGATGGACATGTCCGATCTTTCGGGAAGGAGGTGCGACATTAATTATGGCAGGAATGACGGCAAGCCGCACATTCCGGTACATTCCCTCTCCTTTTAATTATCTGCGGGTCCATCCTGGGGAAACGTTCTGCTATAATAACTGATTTCCCTCAGGAAAGATACTTCCAGCTGCCATCTGTAGGCACTGCCCCCGCCCAAGCTGAGGATGCAGTAAGGTACAGGGAGGGGGGTCTGGGAGGGTGAGGTCTGGGGTAAGAGCCCAATCAGTGTCACCCAAAATTGCAAAAAAGGAATGACCAACAATTTTCATTGTCGTCACTCCCCTGCTCAGAAATTCCACCCCATTCAACATATCCAGCCCCCTTTATGAAAATCTCATACCTGGCAATCAGATTTGTTCTGGCACTGACACTGAGCCTCATTCGAACCTGGGGCCGACCCTGTAAGTGCTCAGCTGTCTCCAGGTCGTGACCCCGATGATGCTCCGGGCAGAAGGCCATAGGGTTTCCGCCAGCCTCTCACCTCTGCTTCCCAGCTTTCATCCAGAGGACATTATGAGTCGCTGGGTTGATTAGCATGCAGCTAGATGACAGTTAACAGATGGGCGTGGCTGGTGCCGCAGTGAGTCGCGCTCCCGCCACAGATGCACGCAATCCCATGACTACAGAACAGCATTACACTAGGGGTCCCACACTAATGCCTCTTTGAGTAGGAAGCTCGATATAAATCATACAGGACACAGTCTTGCAAAGTCTTAGCTTTGATACCACTCTGTGTTCAACAGTTACTAGTGACGGGAATAAAATGAGAATAATTAGAATGTTGGGCAGGACTGATGCATTGATTGGTCCAGCCGTGTCAAATGGTGTCATAAGTGGGAGGAGCATGGAGCCTTGGCTTATGTGTCGCTTTGGCACATTTGTGTTCTGTGTTTTGGAGGGTTACTCATCACCTAAGCGGATCGAGGCACAGTCACACGGAGCGAACGCAGACCATGGCTCTGGAAATGAATTTAATCCGGGTCGTAATCAAACTGGTGTGGGAGTGCAGCTAATTACTTTGGGAAGAGTTACAGCCGTTTAATTCATTGTCAAGCCTTTGCTCTTTATCCATCTGAGCCTCTGAGCTGGGCAGGTCTATTAATGGGCCCTGTCACAGTGGGGGCGATTCTCCTGAAGCCAGCACCCCCCTCCGCCGGCCTTCCCTTCTCTGCCCACCCCACGTGCCTGGCATTATGCAGCACACCAACCTCTCATTGTCCCCAACCTATAACAGCAGCGTAACACGATGTACTTGTATTTGGAAGGTTGCTGGTTTGAATCCCATGTTTGGCAGAGTGATTTACATGTTGGGCGCCTAAGCAGGACCGTTAGACCCCACTTGAGATCTAGGCCTTGAGATCATCTGACCCTATTTTAAAATGTGTGTCACTTGAGACATATTCTAAGTTATACAATGCACCGGTGTGATTGCACTCTTAATGAGACACACAAACACACAACAGCAAGCCCGAGTGGTATAGCACAGGGTCAGTGCACGTCCAGCAGCCTGGGAGTGATTGGGGGAATGGGTCATGCTGAAGGGCCCCCATGCAGCATCGGCCAGCCAGCACTGGGATTCAAACCAGCAACCATCTGATTACAGGCACAGAGTCCTAGCCGAATGATCTACATGCTCTTCACATGCTTTCAGAGTTCAACCGACAGACACCTACAGACGGTGGGCACTAGTGACCCCCTGGAGTAGCTGCAAAACAAGTTTCTCAAAGTCAAAGGTGCAGCAAAGAGAGTGAAAAGAAAGATAGTTCCCTCATTTCTCTGCTCCGCTTCGCCTGTATCCTCTCCCTTAGCCTTGTGGGAAAAAAACAACCCTCCTTGAATACAAAACAACACTGCAGTAGAACATGGAGCCAGGGAGCGTTTCCTCACCACCCGTTAAAGTCTTAAGCGTTACAGTCAGTAAACTGCAGCTTAATGAGGATGGCACGGAGCTCGCTGATTAACTGGGCTCACATCCTGAAATCTAACCTCGCCGGATTACCTCTGAATTCCCCCCATTTTCAGCCTCAGTCATTCCACGTTTGGCAGACTTTTAAAACCGTTGTGCCACAATTTAATTTTCATTTGGTTGGTTGGTTAAAATTTATGGCGAGACGAGAGAATGACATTAAAAAGCCAGGTAGCAGAGGGTGAGACTAACCAGCCACGTGACAAGTTTCCTGACAACACGAATGAGCGGTGAGTCACTCTGCTCACCGCAGAATCATTCACAGGTTACGACATGCATGATGACATATGACAGCTGTGAAGGGCAGCCCCAGGGACTGCTTTCAAGGTTCCTCCGGCTGCACAAAGACTCGCAAAGCATTCTGGATAGAATGGAATCACATGACATGGGAGTAAGAGGAAGGAATAGGGGCGTCACTCTGGGACATGACTTGAGAATTTCATCAGGGATGAGTTAAAGAACTTAAGAGGGGAAAGGTGGTGATGTGTGGCTGAATGGGTTAGGATGTATACTGGTGATCAGGAGGTTATTGGTTCAAGTCCCAGGCTTGGCAAAGTAAATTTATTGTTGGGTCATTGAGCAAGGCCCGTAGCCACAAAATACTCTAGAAACTGGCTGACCCTACATTCTTAAAGAGAAAATAAAAGGATGTTACACTGGATTAAAGCAGCTAAATAAATTAAAAATTATACAAAGGGCCCAGCTGGGTGTCAGGGTTTGGATGTGCTTACTGGGCGGAAGAGGAAAGAAAACTGTCTTATCACATAAAAATGGGGTGAGGGAGCCCGTCACATAAAAATGGGGTGAGGGAGCCCGTCGCCGTACCCAAAGCACAGTCACATAAAAATGGGGTGAGGGAGCCCGTCGCCGTACCCAAAGCACAGTCACATAAAAATGGGGTGAGGGAGCCCGTCGCCGTACCCAAAGCACAGTCACATAAAAATGCAGAAAGAATAAAAACACAATTTCCATCCCATCTTTCTCGAGTCTAGAGTTAATTTATCTGCTACATAAAGGTGTTAACCTATCATTCTGTTATTATTTTTGCCTTTGTTATGTTCTACCTTCTATGATAACGAACAACTCTAATGAAATGTTTTTAATTGTTTTTAGCTGGAGATAATCACACATCCACTATCTATAAATATTCATCTTTTGATTAGCAGAGCTGTCTGCCGGGCCTGTGTAACAGATCCTTTTGTTTTCATTGTTGGTTTTTAAATCTGCTGGATCAGGGCGGTGGCGCAGTCTGGACTGTTTAATCTCTACGATACCAAACACCCACACTTCCTCATCTGGCTGAGGGTCCTATTCATTAATATTGCAGTTTTTTTGTGAACCAAGATGGCTGTCCACTTTGTCTAGTGTGATGATTTATGTGACAGATACCCTGTCCTTCAATTCACAGTCAAAAACTCTTATATACTGATGCGTCAGGAACTCATAAAACGTGAAACACTACATAAAAACGTGTTAAGAAACACCACAAGCAACTGATTATTTCCAACTTTCCATTTTTATTTTGCTGAATTATCACTGTAAAGTCTGTAAACTGTTTTTGTTTTCTGCCAGCATTATGCAGAAGTTGTTTAGAGGCTAAGACAGATTACAGCATCACAGTGAGATGGACATGAAGTGAGCAGATGATTCTCTGCAGTGCAATGCACCGCGCAAGCTGGGCGAGAGTCAGGGAGAGGCAAGGTTGTCGTGGAGACGGCCCTAGTGGGGCTGCGCGTCAGATTGTATGCGGCGCCTTCTCCAGCTGTGAGGCATCTGCCAGGATCGGTGCTTCTGTGAACTCCACCACATAAACACCCTGGCCATCACATCGCCAGTGTGACCACATTACCTCTGCCGCCCTGCAGGTGGCACCCTGCTCTCCAGTGTAGCATTTGCTAGACATCCATTCCAATATAATGCAGACTCCATGTGGGGGTGGCGTGCAAAAAAATGCCTGTCCTCATGCAAATGTCTTAGAGGTTCCCACAGGGATTGAAATTACCACGTGCTGTGCTCCTGTCCATGAGGTGAAGGTTCCCACAATAACGACTGTACCATGTCGGGTTTCCGGCTATACTGCTTTACCATAGCACAAAACAAGCCTATTCGGGAGGCGTGTGCAGAACACGGTGCCTGAAATATAACTGACAAAGCGACTGGTCAGCAGTCAGATGTAACTGGCCAAGCGATTGGTCAGCAGTCAGATGTAACTGGCCAAGCGATTGGTCAGCAGTCAGATGTAACTGGCCAAGCGATTGGCTGGGAGGAGAAACAAAAAGCAGTGCAGTGATTGCTTACTGAGTTACCACCTCCAGAGCTGACATGAGAAAGCCTTGTCATATAGAGATGGAACCTCTCCTTGACTCTGGAGAGAGCTTCGATCTCAATCTCATTGGCTCTGGACAGAGACAGGCTAACCTTGAGCTACGAGGCCTCTCTGCTCTCCCGAAGCAGAAATTAATTGTCCAGTAAATGATGATTCAAATTACAGAAAACAACCAAAATGTATAAACGGAAGCCAGAAGAGGAAGAAAGTGCTCGGAGATGCGCAAACAGTAGAAACCTTGAGATAAATGTGAAGCAGCGCTTGGCCTTGTTCCTGTATCTGCAAGGCATGCTGGGATTACTGCCAGACATGTTAACACTCGGGTGGACCCCTTCCCATTTGTAGTCTGCCATCTTTAATAATTCCATGAATTCTAGTTCTAGAACCGCTGAACCAGCCTGTCCCAGGAAGCACAGGGTCTTCCCCGGACTGGACACCATAGACATCAAACTTAATGTAGGGACACCATTTTACCTAATGGCTTGTCTTTGGTCCGGCAAAGGAAGGTGGGGAAAATGCAGCCCATCTTTCTGCATTGTGAGATTCTCCACCGTGGTTTCTCTATACTGCGAAATAAGCCATTAAATGGGAATTTTGTGGAAGTTTTGCGAAAAGCCACAGACAACATACAGAAAGTTTTCTAACTCTAAATGCATGAAATACATGTGCGGTGCTGGCTTGTAGGACGCCAAGCCTGTTTACGGCAGATACTTGTGCGATATCTCGCAGTGATGTCCCAGGTTTGTCTCTCATTTGTCTGCGGTTTTAATGCCCAAAACTGTACAGTGCCCACCCCCCCGCGTCCAAAACCCCCAAGTTGAAGCTGCTTGCTTTGCTTCACTTTGCTTTTGCACGGTTTTTCCAGATCATAGGGGGCCTGCGCCCCTAACCCTCGCTGTGTGCAACACGCTATTCCAGGTGAGGATTCAAGCCCACAACCTGGAGGTAGCAAAGCCCCGGTGCTACCTCTGTGACACTGTGCTTTAATGGTTATTACATGGGCTTAGTGGTTATTCATAGTAACACGAACTGAATCTCACAAATAAAAGCTGTCCTTGGAAATCAAACAGGATTTTTTGTGGTATATCACTAGCCCACGCTGATCCATGACTAAAGCTTCGGAAAAGCATCCAGACAAAGCCCACTTTGCCGTCCTCACGAATCCCGGCCTGCAAAGATGATACGCGTCCGTGGAAATAGTGCCGAGAACGAGGGTGGCCTCAGCACGGATCACACTGAACGCATTTCCTGTGAGGGAGGGATGAGGAGACTTGGCCTAGCCAGGTGGGACACGCAGGCGGATCTGGATTACGAGGGGGATCACACTGATCTCCTCCCATCTGCTCACTAGGGGGCGGTGTGGATTTTTTCTCCGAGGAGGGGATCACGGTTCAAATGAGTCACGGACGCTTCGCCGCCATTTCCGAAGAACGTGAGCACCCACCCCAGGTTCTCCATGTTCCTTTTTGCCTTTGCTCCACCTCTTTCAGTTTGACCACGCCCCCATTTTGCATTTGTTGGGTGAGGCTCCATCCCACACGCATCACTGTCCACAGCACGGCCGATCAATGGGCAGCAGGAGTCAGCTGCAGGTTCACTGCACTCAGGTATTCCATAACGTTTGCCCGGCCGTCTAGTGGATTCTCTGCAAATTGATTTTCCGTGAAGCTAGCCAGCGGCTTTTAGGGAAGGTGTAAATCTAACTGCTAACAATGAACCAAAGGCTTCTGGCTAACAGGCTGTACCTTCATACTTCATAATTTGAAGAATTTGATATATTTCTTATATAACATCAATACCTCTTGCTGCGATAAACATATTTTTATATGTGCTACGTGACTCACAGCGCAAACATGTCGGTGGGGGATTTCTTTGCCGAGTCGGTCGTGACTGGGATCCACTGGCATGTGCGGGAGTCGATGCCCTGCCAGTGTATGCGGCTCTTCTAGATCGCAAATGAGGAGAGGGGGAACGAGAAGCAGGGAAAACGAGGAGTGGTAGAAACGAGGAGTGGGGGAAATTAGGAGCAGGGGAAACACAGAGTAGGGTAAATGAGGAGCATTGGGAAACGAGGAGCGGGGAAATCGAGGAGCAGTGGAAATAAGGAGGGGGAAATGAGGAATGGGGGAAATGAGGAGAAGGGGGAAATGAGGAGCGGGGAAATCGAGGAGCAGTAGGGAATAAGGAGGGGGAAACGAGGAGGGGGAAATGAGGAGTGGGGAAATGAGGAGCGGGGGAAGCACAGAGCAGGGAAAATGAGGAGTGGGGGAAATAAGGAGTGGGGGAAGCACAAAGCAGGGGAAATGAGGAGTGATGGGGAAAGGAGAAATGGGGGAACCATCTCCCTGGCCGTTTCCTTCACTCCTGTCGTCTGCCTTGGTGTCGCGAGCGGATGCAGCCCGGGTGAATAAGGATGCTGCCGACAGCGTGACAGCTGGCTCCGGCCGCTGGGTTCTGTCGGGGCGCCGCAACTCGGGTTGCTAATTGGTACCGAGGGGCTCCCAGGTGGCTGGTGAGCGGGGTCGCCCCCCCGCCATCCTGACTGCGGATGACTCATAGATCGCATAGATAATCCATCACAGCACACAGAAGATGTGGAAGGTTTCCCAGGCAAGCCATGGGCGGGGCCACAGGAGCACTGGCCCCAGCCGAAAGCTGATTGGCCGGTGGAGTGCCCAGCTGCTGCCACTCACTGATTATCAAACAAATCATTGGGTGATGATAAGGTTGGTTCCTCTGTATGAATTATGGCCCTTCTTGTGCCCCCTACTTCAGAAGAATCCTAAAATCAAACCCAGCGAACCAGAAGGTTCTGGAGCACAGTCCCCGCGCGCCTCGCAGCCCAAAAGCTGGAAGTTCTGCCCTGCTTGAATACTCAGTCATCATTAATCGATGAGCAGCACCTCTGGCGCCCACAGATCTCCACCAATCAGTGACACACACACACACACACACGTTGTCCTCATACCGCAGCCGAGTGGCTGGTTTCCCATGCGGACACCCCTGTGGGGTTTACTGCAGATGCCTGACACATGCTAAATACCATCAATCCTTCATGGATTTTCAGAAGGAAGGGACAGGGATCTGTGTGGGCCGTCAGGAGAACAGCGGATGGTTGGGGGAGTTGCCGATGCCCCAAACTGTCACGTCCTACAGCCCAGAAATGGAAATGAATCTCTGCAGAACATCAGGAATGACCGATAACACCCTGAATGGGCAGCCACAGCCAGCGGCCAAAGCTCAGGGCCAAAGGCCTGCTGGGGACCTTCAGCATTCCCATTTGGTGAGCCATCAAGAGAAACTGGGGAGGATTTTGGGGGGGGGGGGTATTTAGTCTGAAGCTCGGCAGGTGGAGTCGCCTGTGTGCGTGCGGGACGGACGGGGGGAGTTAGCAGCACACCCCACCGCTCATTAAAAGCGGCATCGGGGCTGCAGCGCTGGCAAAAATAATTGGGGGCAGTGGTGGCTTTTCCATGGAGAGAGAGCAGAGAGAGGGAGACAGCAGGAGCCAATGGGAAAAGGGCAAGCAGAGAGGCTGAGTGATGATTGGACAGCGCTAATGACTGGAAAAGCTGTAGAGCTCTCAAGAGGCCAGGAGGGGGATAAGAGTGCAGAGGGCAAGAGCGAATCTCGAGGAAGTACAGAGGCGCATTGTGATTAAAATCCACCTCCAGGAGGGTGATTACACATGGCTCAGCTAACGAGAAGGCAGAGGAAGGGACAGGGAGCAGCGGCAAGCCAGGCTACGCAGACGCCGTCACCCCAGATTATGGTAGGGACAGCGGGGGGGCCTGCGGGGGCATCCCTCGTTTCAGGACTAATTAATTATTCATCCAAATAATGCCATTAAGAGGAATTTGTTCTCAAACTTTGAGTCAAGAGCTGGGGGGGTCAACGAATCATTTAACAGCCGGATTCAGAGCATTTTCTTCCCTGAAGTCTTTTAATTGGCTGGATTGGCCCCACACTCTGTACCTCCTTGCTTATTGGCCCCTCCCTATTTGCCTCTGTCCTTGTTTCTCCTTCCCTATTGGCTCCCTTCCATGCTGCCCTCTTCCTATTGGTCTCCTCCCTCTCAGGTCCAGTTCTTTCCCCTCTCCGCCCCACCCTTCCAGGTACCCAGTCCTTACTATGTGCAGCTCCAGGTAATCTCCCAGTCCCGAGGCACTCTCCACCCGCACCAGGACGGCCTCCTTCAGCTGCGTGCTGAAGCCCAGCGCCAGCCGGTCTGCCCGTGTGCTCGGCCGGTCGTTGGGAGGCCAGGTGTAGGTGATGAGGGCTCCTCCTCGCCCGAAAATGTACGTGGTCCCAGCTGTGGAGAGCGAGAGACAGAGAGAGAGAGAGGGAGAGAGAGGGAGAGAGAGAGAAAGAGGGAGGGCGACAGAGAGGGAGAGACAGAGAGAAAGAGGGAGAGACAGAGACAGATAGAGAGAGACAGAGAGAGAGAAAGAGAGGGTTTATTAGTTCAATCCTCTGGACGCCACCGTTTTCATATCTTTCAGGTGGAAAAAAAGTGGTGGCAGACAAGAGCTGCTTTATGAAGCCTATCTAATTCGGAGGCTCTCTTCGGAGGAGAAGGGGCCGAGTCGCAGCCGCCTTCCCCGGAAAGCTCTAGCACAGCACACGCGCCATTTGTTTACTCGTTGACGGCTTAGCGGTCGGTGGCAGCAGAGCGTGACGCCACGCTGGACCAAGCAGCACGTCGCGAGCATCTGCGAACGATTCACCCGTTAAACAGACGGGATTCGCGAGCAAATCTGCATGCGCTGGGTTGAAAATCTGGGCCTTAGATGATGTAATATTAAGTCATTTCATGACATCATTATTCGACAGGATAAGGGGAGCTAGCAGAGCGAGGAGGTTGCCAAATATATTGAATACGGTGTATGCATCCTGGTTGGATACACACAGTATGCGCTACATTTGCTAAATTGGAATCCTGACGAATTGTTGTATTATTCAAACATATAGGAGCTACATTATGTCAAAGAAAATTACTGAATCAAAGAGGCTGGTATCTGCATTATATAAGTTAATGCCACTACTGTTGAATACCCACTACAGCACACTATAGAACATTAATTGGCTTCATTTGAGCGAAATACAGGCTGAAATTATCAGGCGCTGGACTGATTAGCACCTGCAGACATGCATGCAGAGATTTTTGCAAGAGTTACAGTGTAACTATAACCAAGGATACATTTCACACACAGAAATGTTCACACAGAGTCCATCGCACAAGCAGAGTCTGAAACTCTTACAGCAATTGCATTACTTGCCGAGACCTGGACTGTTTTCCTATTTAAGGTACAATGGGTGAATACAGATGGGGTGGCTCAGTAGATGAGGAGGATGTGCCAATGACTGGAAGGTTGCTGGTTCAAATCCCAGAGTGATTTCACCATTGGGCCCTTAAGCGAGGCCCGTAAACCATCATTGTGTCAGGTACTAGCTGACTAGCTGACGAGCTGATTTGGATAAAATCAGCCTTTAAATAAATGGTAAGTAATAAAGCTGAAGTATGATTGTAAACAAAGACGGCAGGTTTCATTCAGGCTGGAGAAAGCAGCCTGCCAGTGAGAAAAAAACAAACCGAGCTCTGTGATGCGGCGAGTCCCGCTTCTCATCCAGTTACAGCACAAGGACGGTGTCTCCAGTATTTCACACCATCTCTGGACCGGGCCACCCACCCAGGTGTTCCGCGGCAGCAAAGCCCACGACTTGATGGGCGTGTAATTAGATTAAGCGGCGAGTCCCTCCCCGGGTGACACCGCACTGAACACCTGCTCCCGAACCTGTTAACCTGTTGCTGGTACCGCACGTGCCAAAGCGGAGCGCCACCTGTTTGCTGCTGTCGGGATGCCGTGGGGCGCTGGATGGGATACAGGGCCATGCTGGAGTGGGGCATGGCGGCACGGTGTGAGGTGCTGGATGGACTGCAGGGCATGGCGGCAGGGTGCGTGGGGTGCTGGATGGACTGCAGAATACGGCGGCAGGGTGCGTGGGCCGCTGGACGGGCTGTAGGGTACGGCGGCAGGGTGTGGGGGGTGCTGGACGGGCTGCAGGGCATGGCAGTACAGCGTGGGGCACTGGACGGACTGCAGGGCATGGCGGCAGGGTGTGGGGTGCTGGACGGGCTGCAGGGCATGGTGGTACATTGCGGAGGTGCTGGACGGGCTGCAGGGCATGGTGGTACATTGCGGAGGCGCTGGACGGGCTGCAGGGCATGGTAGTACATTGCGGGGGCGCTGGACGGACTGCAGGGCATGGCGACAGGGTGTGGGGTGCTGGACGGGCTGCAGGGCATGGTGGTACATTGCGGGGGCGCTGGACGGGCTGCAGGGCATGGTGGTACATTGCGGGGGCGCTGGACGGGCTGCAGGGCATGGTGGTACACTGCGGGGGCGCTGGACGGGCTGCAGGGTACCGCAGAAGGCACTGGATGGGCTGCAGGGCATGGCGGCATGGCGTGGGGTGAACGTGGAAACGGCCAGGGGGCAGGTTTACAGTGCGGCTGCTTCAGTACTGTTTATACTTACCAAGAGAAAAACAAACAAGTGACAGAAACACGGACTGGGGGGGCATTATTTGACCCCCTCAACAAAACTTGTACAAGTGGGATAAAGTTTTATTTATTTATTAAAGAAAAATAAAGTATACTGATTATGGATATTAGCAGGCAGAACACGTGAGACGCTAAGCCAGCCAACTGCTCTCCGTGCCACAAATCAGCGGAAGAGATCAATAATTTACTGTTATTTTGCATTAAAAAATCAATGGCAACTTTCACCAAATTGGGTGTATTTTATTTTGATAATGCAGTTTATTTCACAAGGATCATTTATAATGGAGCATTGAGCATGGTTTAATATTTAGTTATGCAGTATATAATCAGGTCATTCTCTGAAGTGTCCAAAAAGAAAGTAGAGTTTTTTAAGAAATTATTTCTTGAAATATTTATATTTTAAACTCAGTTTTTGCAAAGTAACGAACAATCGATCCGAAGAAAACACACTTTGTCACAGACGTGTCCTATTTCTCGTTAACACAAATTTCCCCTTTATATTCTATTGTATTTGCATTAAGGCTGAGAGGCTGAGGGAAATGCACACAAGGGCAGAAAGGTACAGCCCTCCTCGCGCCTGCAGCCGCACCAGTGGCTACGCATCAGAAATGCAAAGCAAAAGCAGAAATGCTGTCGGCCGTTCGGGGAAAATTACTGAAGGTGCAATTACAGAAGTTTGTCCAAAGGGTGAACTTTATAACCGAGACACGGGCGGGAACTCCGCGGCAGATCACGATATATAAAGCAACAAGGGGCAGCTCTACCTTTCCGGGGGCCTTTCACAAATATTTATTTTGCAGGCCTCCTTACAAAGAAAAGTAATGATTATTTCAAGTAATTCCGGGGCCCAAGACAACTGCCTTTAGCTAATAGATGGCCATGGCTCTGCCAGCACATAAACATTTTAATTTGATGCATATAGTTTTACTTTTTAAATTATTTTTATTTTGTGTAATTATACACATGTATATATCATATATAAGACCACATAAAACACACACACACACACACGTAGGGTTTACCTGTCCTTATGGGGCCTGCTCATTCACTTCTATGGGAAAAATGCTAACGCTAACTATGACAACCTTAACCCCCACCCTGCCCTAACCATAACCATAAGTAACCAAGCAAAATACAAGAGTTTTTTCATTTTTAGTTTTTTCATAGCAGTCACCGATTTTTATAAAATAGAGGAACCCGGTCCCCATAAGGGAAAAAAAAAAGATTTATCACGTTATGGGGACATTGTGTCCCCATAAGGACAGGTATACCTGCTCGCTCGCTCGCTCGCTCGCACGCACGCGCACACACACACACACACAGACACACAGAGTCCTGATCGGGCCCTAGGCCTTGATTGCCCGTGCCTTAATCTGACCCTGAGACAAACCACTCAAACATATCCTTTAAAATGACATATTACCCTTAAAGATGTAAAGATAGGATTTGCAGGTTATCTGAAAACAGCAGCTCCACTTGCCATAAGCTGTTGCTCACCTTTGAATAACGTTCTACACGGCATCAAAAAATAGACGCAGTCTGTAACTGTATTTTCTCAGAACCTTGATCGTTCCCGACTCTCACTGTTTATTAGATATTTTGAGGTTTATTTATGCTGAAAATAGAACCGCATTTGTAATCAGTGTTAATGGGCTGTTAATATACTAAGTGTAATATTCCCCACTGTATCTGTGTCAATGTCGGTCCTGCTGCCCAGAGCAGTGCAATTTGTGCACCTCTCCGCACAGAAGCATAAACTCCGGATCAGAGACAGAGATCCGACAGCGAGCGCAAAAACAGAGGTTAAAAACGAAATAAAAAAACAGAATTATTCTAGCAAACAAGCGGGAGGAGCGGGGATCACCGAATGAGTGGCAGGCGAAAGGGGAACGTCGAAAAGAGATGGAAATCCAGCCACTTAAAAACACATTAAACAGCGTGTAGCAAAGAAAGTATATAAAGCTCGTAGGGTTTATGAAGGCATGCATAAAATAATCAGTTATAAAAATAGTTATAAAAATATTAAATGTAAAATGCACATTTTTAAACAGAATTGCTTCAGAACTGCTAACCACATCAGCTATCCCAGATCACCCAAGAGGCAGATCAGTGGAGTGGAAAGTTCAGGTTCAGAAAGCATAAATCCAGGCCAAGATTTTGTTTCAACCACTCAGTTGACTACTCTGTTACTGTGACTTTTTATGCTCAACTGGTTGGTTGAAATAAAATCCTAGTTCAGATTTACACTTCTAGAACTTGAACTTTCCACCTCTGCAGATCAGACAGCGAACCTGGGACTGGTACCCAGCCTTTGCACTCTGGAGACATTCGGGAACGACTCTGGATAGAGTCCGGCACATTCCATTACTCTCAGTATGGCTGTTAGCAGACATAGAAAGACAGACAGTCTCAGACGGTAAGGAGAAGTGCAAAGGGATTGCCAGGCACCTTGAGATTAAATAAACCTGCGATTGAGGGGGAGCTGAGCCCATTACAGGATTACTCCGTACGGCACAGCGACTTGGAGTCTGGCCCCCAGTAGCAGAAGTTTGCTGGCTCAAATCCCAGGAGACTCTCTGGTACAGCACCTCTGAGGGAGGACAGACGGAACCTGAATGGCTTCAGTAAAACACCCAGCTATATAAGTGTTATTTTATCATTAAGCAAGCAAACGTACGTCATATTAAATGCTATTACTGGCACTCTGCTTGTTATGGTGTCCTAATAGACGTACTAAGCAAAGCATGACTGTAATGTATCAGGCATTGTCTAATTTAAGCTGAGTCATTTGTTTTGGCACAATGTAAAATTGTGCCGGGGGATCGAGTTCCTACTGTCCCCGCAAAATGGTGCCCAGCTGAGATCGGATGTGTGAAAGCGGAGCGTGGCTGTGCTGTAGTGCAGAGCCGCTGTTATGAAGCTGGGTGTCCGGGCCGCTCGCCCCCAGCGCGGTGTGAAGCGCTGAGCCCCGGGAGCCATCCCACCGACGCGCCGTGCTTAAGTGCAGCACTGTGGGGAAGTGTGGCTTCGGGTAGTGGCGCCCGTTACGGTGACTAAGGTGCTATTTCCGTGCAGGAGAGGAACAGTCACTGGAGAGCTTGACGGCCTGAACTGCCTCCAGGTTTGACAATCGGATCTCTGCGACCGAGCCTGGGATTATTTTAAGTCCTAAATTTATTTTTTCATTTTTTTTCCCCTGACAGGTTTTTTTCGTGTATTACATTCAGTTACCAAAATAAATACATCAGATAGGAACCGGATCTCCAGCATGTCCTGCCGGGCTGTGTGACAGACATCCAGAAGCCCTGATATAGCTCTGTAGGTATATATTTTGGAAAGAGATCTACCGATGTGAGCTCGCCTATGCCTGTGAGCCTGTTTGCCTGTGAGCCTGTTTGCCTGTGAGCCTGCACTTAACCGCATTTTCTTGGATTACTCAGACTGTAAGTGACCCATAATTGCCCTGTACTGTCCTTCGTTCCCTTTGCATTCTGGGACAGGTTTTGTCTCACCGCGACACCCTTTCAATTTTCTGTGCACCGGCAGAGACCGGCCTTTGACAGCCAAGAACCTCAGAGCGTTACCATCCTCAGTAGAATTATTCTGCCGATTATAATAATTTGTGCATTCGACATTGTTCACCGCGCAGGAAAGTGGTATCCGCCCGTCATGTCATTGTGAGCATGGCTGGAATAATTACTTCCCCTAACCGACATCTGTATCCCCGTCAAACTATGAAATCTCACGCAATGCAGCACTCTCTGTATTATTGTTACTATTACTGACAAAACAAATTATCCATCCGGAGAAAATGAAACAAAGGAATTACAATGGGAAAAAAAAGGAGGGAGGAATCGTTCTTCAACATGCCGGAAGGCCAGAGATGCAGTGGAAATGGCACCGATTCTGTCAGAGGGTATCTTGCGCGTCTCAGACGGGATGTTTTGCCTCTGTCCTGCACAGAAAGAACATCACTCCTCTTAGTGTTTCATTATGCGCGGCGGCTGTAATGTGGGGCTCTGACGAATAAGAACACTTGACCCAGGGCATGCTGGGAAAAACTGACATCGCGGCAATGGATCACAGAGATAAGCACATGCAAGGACGAGGTTTTAAAGGGGCAGGGGATACTCCTCACCTGTTGCACCCTTGTGTTGGCAGAGTACAGAGTCAGAGGCTCTGATATATATTGACTATAAAAGCCGGCACCTCTTGGGTGACATCTCTCAGCCACCTATCAAGAGGCTTTGATGAATATTTTTCAGCCCTGCATGATGTACTGTGGCTATTTCATGAAATTTACTTTCATGGAGCTCCGAATGAGGGACAGTGCTAACACTGCAGATTGCAGGTACAATCAGTAAGTCAGGCCAGGCACTGCGCGGTAATCAGTGACATACAAGTATGAACACTGCACGGTAATCATTGACGTATGAGCACTGCGCGGTATTCAGTGAGATATGAGCACTGCGCGCCATTCAGTGAGATATGAGCACTGCGCGGTAATCAGTGACGTATGAGCACTGCGCGGTATTCAGTGACGTATGAGCACTGTGCAGTATTCAGTGAGATATGAGCACTGCGCGGTAATCAGTGACGTATGAGCACTGCGCGGTATTCAGTGAGATATGAGCATCGTGCGGTAATCAGTGAGGTATCAGCACTGTGCGGTAATCAGTGACGTATGAGCACTGCGCGGTAATCAGTGACGTATGAGCAGTGCATGGTAATCAGTGACGTATGACCACTACGTGGGCGGGGGTCTAAATGAATGTGGATGCGGTTTTCTTGAGCTGCTGAAGAGAGAAACAATCCGGCTCGAGATATTACAAGTCGGTAGCTGTCAAGCAGGATAACGAGTCTGTTCCATAACAAGATGTCGGTTAACAGACTGGCAGTGACGCAGTTGCCACCCGCGGGCTGTAACATCGGCCCAATGGTGTGCTTGGTGACACCTTTCCTGCTGCTCCTCTGCTCCCAGCACTGTCCCATTAGCACCGAGATCCAGCTCTCACCTGCAGACCCCGCTGGTTCCGGATCCGCTGCTGGCAGGTGGCCTCACGGCAGGGCTCTTCCCCCGCATATCTAGAATGTTTCGACTCAGCAGAATGGTTTTTGAGTCGGCGATTCTCTGCAAATAGAGCCACAGCATGGCCTGGACGGGAAACTCTTTGGCCAACTGTCTTCTCTTCTGATCCAATAAAATTGTCTGAGAGCCAACGAAAGCAGCACTGCCATCTTAATCACAGACCCATTGTCATGTTTGAAAGGTGAAGACGTCCACCGCGTAATAATCAGTCAAGCTGCTTCTGCGGATGTAGCGTTTGAGTAATCACAGATGGTGCTGGATTAATATTTACTGTTTCTGACGCTTGATGTCTGATCAAACGACGGGTTTTTATTGAAAGTACTTCCAGAAATGAAGCCACTGAATTTGGTAAAGCAGACATAACAGAGGATGTTAGTCAGGCTGTTGTCAAGCATGGCCAACATGAAAGTCAGAATGAGGGGAGAAGGTGGATCCTGTAAAGTCCGTGGATCTTTCCCTGAGTGACCGTCAGGAATTTCTGTGTCTTAGCGTGGGCTTGCACAGCTAGTTGACCTTGTGTGGTTGGTTCCTTCCATCCTTTTTATGTCTTATTCTGTTTTAATGAAGTTCTAATGTATCACAACACATCCATGTAGAGCGTCTCGGGGATGAAAGGCGCTATATAAAAATTATTTCCAAATGAA
The DNA here is from genome assembly GCA_026776945.1 of Isichthys henryi. Classification (NCBI taxonomy): domain Eukaryota; kingdom Metazoa; phylum Chordata; class Actinopteri; order Osteoglossiformes; family Mormyridae; genus Isichthys; species Isichthys henryi. The sequence goes on from JAODJX010000051.1 coordinate 1,242,596, forward strand.
CTGAATGAGGCAGAGGGTGACATGGGCAGAATGTCACGCCATCGCAGGATCACTCGCGCGCTGCGGACGTCCCTCGTCTCTGTGAATGTGGCGGACGGAAAAGTGGAAAGTGCAGAAGAACCCACAGAGACGCGGGGAGAACATTTCGGAGAACCCTAAAGTAAGCGTGGCCCATGGCAGCAGCTACAGCCTCTGTTTTCCAGGAACGGTTCATACCTCTGACAGGAAATGACTCGTCACTCAGGCTAATTACCAACACAGCCAAACAGACATTATCAAAGCCGGCTGGCAAAACAAGACGGATGCCGAGGGTGGCGTGGGGTTAGACGGAGAGCAAACAGCTCTGCTCATTTCCCGCCTGCGGATGTGTGCCGGTAAATGTGTTGGACGGCCGTCGCATTGACGAGGCTGTTCATCACCCTGTTATTTCCAAATTCACCTGAAATGTGGCCTGATGATGTCAGTGCCTTGAGAAATCACTCAGGTACAAAGAGGAGGTGCAAAAATAGCTTGTTTTTCTTTATGTTGATTTACGTCTGTGATCCCGATTAATAAAACTTCCCACTTGAGGACAAATACCGTAAATGTGAATCAGTTTTGAATTATTGACTTGTTAACCTACTATATGCTATATACCAATGACCAGCTCTACATACTGTACACACATCAATGACCAGCTCTACATACTGTACGCACATCAATGACCAGCTCTACATACTGTACGCACATCAATGAGCAGAAACATTATGACCCCCCCCCCAACATGAATAATGTTGACTATCTAGTAAAAATGGAGCATGTCAAGGTCTGGGATATATTAGACAGTAAGCCAACGTTCGTTACTTGGAGTTGACGTTTGGAATGCAGACGAAAGGGATAAAGGTCTGAGTGACTCAGATAAGGGCCAAATCGTTAAGAGCAGACGACTGGGTCAGAGCATCTGCAAAACAGCAGGGCTTGTGGGGACCTCGTGGTCAGCCATGGTAAGTACCTACTGATACCATGGTACCAAGTACCTACTGATACCATGGTACCAAGTACCTACTGATACCCATTCCACCCGAAGGCCATTTCCCCTGTAGGTCATTTCCCCTTGTAGGCCATTCCCTTCTGTAGCCTGTTCCACTTGAAGGCTATTTCCCCTGTAGCCCATTCCCCCTGTAGCCCATTCCTTTCTTCTCTTTCTGTAGCCCATTCCTCCTATAGCCCATTCCCTCTCTTCTCTCACTGTGGCCCATTCCCCCGGTAGCCCATTCCCCTGTAGCCCATTCCCCCTGTAGTCCATTCCCCCTGTAGCCCATTCCCCTGTAGCTC
>JAODJX010000051.1:1244714-1255071 GCA_026776945.1 Isichthys henryi
GTAGCCCATCCCCCTGTAGCCCATTCCTCCTGTAGCCCATTCCCCCATAGCCCTTTCTCTCTGTAGCCCATTCCCCCTGTAGCCCATTCCTCCTATAGCCCATTCCCCTGTAGCCCTTTCTCTCTGTAGCCCATTCCCCCTGTAGCCCATTCCTCCTATAGCCCATTCCCCCATAGCCCTTTCTCCCTGTAGTCCATTCCTCCTGTAGTCCATTCCTTTCTTCTCTTTCTGTAGTCCATTCCACCTATAGCCCATTCCCTCTCTTCTCTCACTGTGGCCCATTCCTCCCCATTGCTGACTCCAAACTCCTTCGCTTTTCTTCCTCTCCAGCATGGCTGTAAACCTGTCTCCACCCTCTACCCTCTGAGGGATACAGATTATGCATGTAGAGACTCCGCACATTAACATGACTGTCGAATGACTGTATTAAGTCCCTTGGAATGAAATCAAATCGACAGTGTCCTTTAATCATATGTCAGCTTCATTACTTCATTGTGGTTCATTGGAAATAAGAACATAATTTTATGTGGCTATTCACACCCAGAGTGTTTAAACATTAAAATAATAAAACAACAACAATGCCTGTAATGTATAATAGCAATTGTACTGTAATCTATTAATAAATATTTCCCTGACTTTGCCAGATAACTTTAAAGGCAGCAGCTTAGCCACTGTACATGCCGTAAAGCACATCACCAGCACTGGTAATAACGCATAATTGAAAACACTTTTCAAAATGGCTTGAGCCCCAGGATGGCAGAGAGGAGTATCTTAGCAACATGGGACAGTGTGTGCTCATTAAAGGCTGCCTTTTAATATAAAGCAGGGTGCAGGATTGTCTTTGTACGGCTCCGAGAGCGATTCACCAAATATCTGCCTGGATAAAGAGTGACTAACACACCGTGGATAAACAACACTGAGCTAAAACTGAAGCCGGGGAGAAAAATATAAAAAGCAGAGAAAGAGCTTCCTGGCTTTTACTCCACTGCCGAATGGCAGGCCATGGAGCACCACGTGTGGCAAACGACACCCTTTCTGCGACATCTGTCACAGCGGAAGCTCTGCCGATCTCTGCCGAATATCTGACTGACTTCCTCCAATTTTCGCCAACTGGCCCTGTGCCTTTGGCAAAATACGCCATGAGAATATTTTGGTTTTAATTTCATGTAGTAATAATCTGTTAAATCTACATCAGGTTCCTCTACAGCATTCGTCCCCATTGAAGTTATGATGCTGGTAAACTTGACTGCCCCCCCCCCAAAATATCCACAAGTTCAACGCATCCACTCACAACAACGTCAATGATGTCATCGCTTCTCTCTTCTCTGCCTCAGGTCTGAGTCTTGCACCGGGCGGGGCGGGTTATGTGGGGGGGCTGCCATTATTTATATGCCAGACGATCATTCATTGAGTGCCAAAAATACATAGAAGGTGATTTAAAAGAAGAAGTCGGGACGGATGAAACTGTACGTGTGTGGCGGGCATGTGACACACAAGGCTGCACACAGGCAATTTAGTGCAATTTCTCACCTTTCATTTGAATCGATGCTTTCGCATCGCGCTGTAGCAGAAATAGATTAAACATGTCTACAATGTAAAAAGTCATTACAAAAGGGAGGTCCATTTACTCTGCCAAGGGCTGGGAAAGCCGGAGTGGGTGGGGAAACTGGGATCCCGTCGGTACCCATAAGATATTACAAAGACGGTGAGAACTACAGTCATCCAAGTGGACCATCAAAGGAGAGTACAGTACTTGTGGCGAAATGGATGCCGTTTTGCTCTGAGAAATCCTGCTTACTGTGCTGCCACCGGGAACAAGATCATAAATAACTCACTGAACATTCTTCAGCTAATAAGAAGAACTGAAACCACCAGAGCCACAATATTTTAAGGATATTTTCAGGCTAATGGCTGCCGGCTCTTGTTAATCATGTGCTGTTCGGCCTTTCGCCACGGATTTGTTCAGACAGAAACGTCTGGATTGTGTTTCCTCAGTTATCTGGATTTCCCGCTGACAGGTAACCCGAAAGAATGTTTAAGAAGTGCTTTCCGTCGGCCGAAAGGTTACCCTGACAAGCATGAAACACCGCCCACTGTCACGGCAACCAAAAGAAAAAAAAAAGGAGGAAGACAGATCAGTTGGAGGGGAGACGGCAGGTAAATTAAATCACTGAATTTTTAAAAAGCACAGTATTTACTTCCTGCCAAAGGTTAACTGCCAATCAACCACCCAAATGTAAAATGTTCAAATGTCAAGGCAAGGCAAACACTCTGTTTCCATCTGACAAAACGGCCGTTAATAACATGAGAAATTACATTATTTTACGTTTGATATAATGCATAAAGCGCATATCATGGACTGTAAATAAATAGTGCTACATGCTGTGCAAATATATTAGGATCATAAGTAATATTTATGCTTTAAATATATACATTTATAAACAGACATTAGCCTCAGTGGGTAACGCTGTTGGGGCTTCACTGCTTACGCTGCTCTTTCTCCTCCCACAATGCAAAGGCCGGTATCTGAATGTGCATCTCTAAATTCCCGATGGTGGTGTGTGTGTGTGCATGTGCCTCACATTGGAACGGCTTCCTGCCTGGTGTCCCATGCTGCCCGGGAGAGCCCCCCCCTCCCGACTCCCCACCCGCATCTTAGCTAAAAATCACACTGGATGCATATGTAGCCTTATGAGGCAGCAGTGCCAGCTTAACTGAAAATGGCACACTAAGGCAGACAGGTCAAACACTCGTGTGTTCAGGCCTTGATGCTACTTTCCTGGGAGGGCACTGAGCACCGCGGAAAGACCACAACCCTGGAGTGAAGAATGTGCAATTTTAAAAAGCTTTGCATGTTGGTACTGAGTCCAACAAGCAAACAAACACACTTCCTGCTAGGAAAGTAACAGTGAGCTGAGAATTCATCTCATCTCCATCATAATCCCTCTCTCCTCTCTTCATATCCCCCTCTCCTCTCTCTCTTCATATCCATCTCCCTCCTCTCTCTCTTCATATCCCCTCTCTTCTCTCTCTCTTCATATCAATCTCTCTCTTCTCTCTCTTCATACCCATCTCTCCTGTCTTTACATCCCTCTCTTCATATCCCCCTCTCCTCTCTTCATATCCCTCTATCCTCTATCTTCATATCCATCCCTCCTCTCTCTCTTCATATCCATCTCTGTCCTCTCTCTCTTCATATCAGTCTCTCCTGTCTTTACATCCCTCTCTTCATATCCCTCTCTCCTCTCTTCAGATCCCTCTGTCCTCTCTCTCTTCACATCCCCCTCTGCCCATCTTTCTTCATATCCCTCTCTCCCCGTCTCGCTTCATATCCCAGTCTCCCCTCTCTCCCTACACCCCCCTCCTCTACACACCCCTCTCTCATCTCTTTCTCTTCTTATTCTCCTCTTTATGTTTTCAGGCCAGCTGACTTTTTCGATATCAATGCAAATTCACCCAGGGAGATCTGGGCATCAACAAGGAGGGCGCTCCGCATGGGGCCCCCAGCAAGCTGGCATCATATCCGCCAGCCGCGGCACCTTGCCCCTCCAACTCGGTGCCTCTGATCCACCCCCTGGCGACTACAAACTTCTTCAGTTTGTCAGGCTCAGGCAAAATGTGGCTGACGGGCAGAAGAACAAGTGTAGCTGGCTGTCTGAGAAGAGGAGGACACGGTACATCTATATCAAGGGAGGGGAGATTTTAAGTCAAGCAGGAACTTGCCCGTATTCAACCCAGGCCAAAGGCAGCAAAAAACTTCTCATGCTAATGTCCTTTTTTTATGGCGTAAACATGCTTTTTATGTGGTGAACCCACGTGCTCTCTGTTTCTAACTTACAATATCTGTTTGCTTGTATGGCTGAAGTTGTTCAGGAGAGCACAGATCCTGACCACAGAGCCTTTAGTACCGTCACACTAATGTTACATGCAAGCGTAGCATGCTAACGTAGCACGCTAACGTAGCTTGCTGATGTAGCACGCTGAAGTAGCATGCTAATGTAGCGGCAGAAAGTAGCACGATAAATTAGCATGCTAAAGTGGCACGCTAACGTAGCACGCTAACGTAGCACGCTAACGTAGCTTGCTGATGTAGCATGCTGAAGTAGCATGCTAATGTAGCGGCATAAAGTAGCATGATAAATTAGCATGCTAAAGTAGTATGCTAACACAGCACAGGCAGCGCCTGGCTTTCCGAGTATGGGTTCACACACTCTCTTCTTTGCTTCTTTTTTTTATCTTGTTGCCATTTGCTGGGGCTGTTCTCTGGTACTCTCGAAATCTCCACTTGTGTATCATCGAAACATTTTCAAAATAAATAATAAATAAACTTTTCAAAAATCTTACCGCCTGCTTCGCGCCCAGGACCATCTGGTGCTGGGTGTCTAGACGGTTGATAGCACCCAGACAGCTGGCTTGCGACAGAACCCCGGGAAAGGCGGCCATGTCTCAGGACCGAGCTGCTTATCTCCCTGAGCACCACCCTCTTTGTGTCTTTGTTATCGACCCACATCACAAGACCCCCCCCTCCACAACTTTATACCTATATTTGTGCCATTTTTGTATTGGCAGGTGTCATCTTACAGGATGAGTAAAGAAGGAAATTAAGTTATAGTGACCAGTGCCAGTAGGGGGAGGGTCTGTTCTCAGGTAGGGGGTAAGATGGGCAGTGGGGTATTTAATGTCCTGATAGCCTTGGGGGGGGGGGGGTTGCAAAGTTGCTTTGTGAAAATGCACGTAACTAAATGTGATACACTTAAGACTTAAGAAAGACACTCCACCCAAGAGTACCTATAAGAATGTGACATCCAGCCATGGCTGGCTATGTCATGCGAATGAATCAGTGTGTTTACGCAGAAACCGGCGGAAGAGGAAGGCGCCATATAAACGTGGTGCGCAAACATATCCGAGCGTAAGTCAGCATCTGAGAGTAACGTACCGAAGTAAGCGAGTTGAGCTGTAAGTGAACTTTAGTGAGGGTTTAGCCTCAAGTCGCAGAGTGACCTAGATTTGTTGGCAGGCAGTGACAGTCAGCTTTGATAAATGTATTGGATCTTCACTTCACAGGCTCGCGCTGCACCCTAAACTCCCCCCACCCCCCATCAAATGTCTCCTTGGCTCTGTGTGCCTCAACTGGCCTCCAGTTGGCAGTTTCTGAGCAATGCTTTGTAATATTCACTTTACAATCAGTGACAGAGCAAGATGCTTGTTCATTGTACACAGTTTCAATATCTGCTTATTCACTATATGGCTACAGATGAAGGCCAGGTCTACGGCTGGCGGGGGGCATCGCTAAATAATTATACGGCTGATTACCACGAAATGCTCCATATTCGAGCAGCAAATTTGCTTGCTTCACCCGTACTTTGCTAAAATTTCAAATAAATTGCCTAATCCTGAGAGATACAGGCGCCCCGGACCTTTGCACACACAGAGCCTCCAGTCTCCCAGCCTGCAGACAGCTCCTTCTTGCTGAGATGGGAGATTAGAGCCACCGCCGCCCTATTTCTGCTCACTTCATCTGCAGCTCCCTCGCCATGGCGACGGCGACGGCCATCTTAGAATCTGCAGATCGATAATCAAAAGCCGACTTCCCTTAGCGGGTCGGAAACGCGGCACGAGCCGCGGAGCGATAAGCACATCACACCTCGGGCAGAATGCAGAAATACCTTTTTTTTTTTTTTTTTTTGCAATAATAATTCAGATGATAATTTCACAGCTTGAAATTACTCTTTCTGAAATCTTTAATACTTTCATATTTTCAGACTTTTGGCTAAGACATAACCCCATAGCAATGACCTATGTGTTTATGAACAAATGCTCCCCCTTAAACATAGGCTTGCTGCAAAGCTAACCTCTTCTGCAAGGTCTCCCCTCACCCTGCATAAGACGATGATGGTAAAACATCCCCTCAGCGAGGAGGAGGCAGCCACAAAACAGCAAGAGCACCATTTCCACTGTGCCCAAGATTAAATAAAACATTCAATTAAGTTTTTAATCCCTCTACAGGTTACATAACTTATATGTAAATCTTTCAGAGCAAGCAGGCAGTAACGCCACCATTAAGTGCCCTGGCTCATTTCGCCGTTGGCACCGGTCCCAACAGAGCGGGTCACGCACCCGTGTCATACCGGAGGAATCGCCTCCGCGTGATGGAGTCCCCCTAAGTGAGCCCCGCAGACGCCGGCTTAATATTCCGTCCCGTATGGATGTACTGCGAGGGGCCTTACGCTACCGGGCCCCGCGCACCACGCCGGCCCCGCCCACGGTGGCGTGTGTATGTGTGTGTGGTGGGGGGGGGGGTTGGGCGGTGGACCAGGATGCCATATTCAACTATTCAACAATAACTAAATGTCCACTTCATACTGATAATTCACTTTAGATGCAATAAGGTTTTACAGCCAACCACTACAAGGAGTAGTTGTTCGTACTGGTGTGGGGGGAGGGGGGGGGGCGTAGTGTTAATGTGTGATATCTGATTTAGCTGTAGCAGCAGAGAGCCCTGATGGCTGTTTGCTCATGGTGCTTCTGTGTTGAGTGCGATGTTTGTCTCAGACACACTGTGTTTGTTTGTGTGTGTGTGTGTGTAAGATGTTATTTTATCGTTGTGGTGACCATTGTGCCTACAATCAAAAACTAAAAATGGCTTTGGTTACTAATGGTTAAGGTTGGGGCTGGGTAGGGTTACAGTCGTCAATGTTGGGATTAGGGTTATGCCCATAGAAATGAATGGAGAGTCCCTACAAAGATATGAGGGGTGTGGGGATGGGGTAAGAGTAATACATCTGGACTAATGTAATTATGCAGAGTACAGCGTCCTAAGCTGCTTATACTTCTGCAGTTATGGTGTCTCTCTGAATCAACCTTCATGTCTTGGATCGTCAGACTTCCATATCCAAATAATAGATAATAAACAACTGGAAGCAAACTGGAATGGCTAATAATATAATAACATAATAATTAAAGGAAGACGTCAGCTAGTTTCTGCGGGTTTTACGTGCGGGTGATGACACATTACTGTCATTCATTATTCTCAGGTTTCCATAGTTTCGGCATACAGACTACAGCGTGTTACTCAAGGAGAAAACAGTGCGGCGGGCAGCGGCTGCTGACACAGAAACACAAGACTGACCACAGACATCCGAGAGGAAGCGGGTGTTGCGCTTCTCCCTTGGCTATAAAGAGCGTATCATGTTGGAAACCAGAGAACCCCTTATCTCTGTCGTACTGGTCCCATCGCTTTGACAGAGGCAGTAACACTCAGCTGATTGCAGAATCACTGCTGGATTCAACATTCAACAAAGAAAGATGTATCCTAGAACAGACAGGCGACCCATCAGGACATGGAACAAGTAACGAGCTATACGCTAATACAAGCAGCTCACAGAAATACGCGCTACATAGAAGGCTTCCCATGTGTCAAACTGAAGCACCTTTCCCATAGATCTCCAGCACTGATCCATCTTACTCACGTCAAGCTGATACGAAATTGAAGCAACTTATGCTGCCGTGTGCCAATTAAACCTGAATCTCCCTGGCTTCAAAGCGAGCGCAGCTCGCTCCTTCATCCATCTCTCCATCCATCAGTCTATCCAGCTGTCTGTCACACCGTCCCCAGAAGATCACCAAGCCTCAGCTGCTCTGAAGAAAGGCGTTCGCAAGAAAATTCGCCTGTAGTTTATCACTCTAAATACCTTAGAGGTATAATTTTAGAAATTGAAAATAAAATAACGATTAGTTGTAGGACAAACTGTACACAAGAGGGTGAAATGCAGAGGAACCAGAATCACTCTCCAACCCAAGTGATCATCTCACGGCTAAGCCATGCCACTCGGTGAGCTACAGTGGGGCTCTGTCTCCAGCCGCTGGGGAGGCTACTGCTCTCACGCTCACTGTCTCTGGGGCTCCACTCAGAGCGCCTCCCCTATATCCCCTTCATTGTACGGACAGTATGTGGCCTGCAGGGGGGCACCTAATGGATGGTAATGTCGAGTGGTCCGTTCTCCCTCAGCCAATCCTGGGGCTGCTAATGCAGGGACATTGTTGCAGGTCGGTGGAGGTTCCCAGAGGTCCGTGGGGAAAAGATGGAGCAAGGGAATGTGATTGCAGCCCAGGAGGAGGGATGTGTGCAGCCAAAGCCGGGGGAGGGGGGGGGGGGGGGGGGCTGGTGTGTAGGGACACCTCCGCAGAGGCAGTGTCAGCCATCACTTTTAGTGCAGGTGTTTGATCACGGCAGTAATCCGAAACCAGATCACGTCCGTCAGTCCCTGCGGGGGGGGGGTAGCGGCTCTTTCCGGAAGGGAAAGCGTGCCGTCGAGCGGCTGTGAGTGATGATTAAGGAGACGAGACGCCTACGTCAGGTCAAGGCCCGTTCACCGCTGTAGACGATGTCTACCTGCCCTCTGAAATCACAAGCAGGCTGTACTGTATTTCTGCTTAAATGCTAGAATTTAGACACGCAAAACAGAACGTAATAAAAATAATAATAATGTGAACACAAACCTAGAATCACCTAATCCTGGTGTTTTGAATGGCCAGGTTTTCAGTGAACGTCTTCCTTTCTGACTTTAACAAAGATGTACGCATAACACAGAGCAAAGAAAGACAGGATTATCATTTAAGCAGGTTTCGGGATGGCGTCTCACCACAGACGCCTGTCATCTTTATTTGAAACCCATTGTTATTCGGCAAACACGGGCGTTGAATTATTAAGCGGAGAAAAAAAATGCAAATGGCGCATTAAAGGCTGTCTTTTAGAGTAACGTCTGTATTTATGTGTCTCCACATATGAGCAGAAGCAATATAATCCAGAACAGAAGCCTGGCGATCCATCGATTGCAGCTAAAGGGTAATGCTATGGAAAATTCCGGCATAAGCATGGGCTCGTTCAGCGGTTTCAGGAGACTCTTCTTCTGTCTGAGGCCTGTAAGCTCGGGCAGAGTCCATGAGCAGAGTGCACGAAGTGGGCCACTCCAGCAGAGCAAAGCTGGCTGCTCGCACACCTCCATGGCCTTTAACGGACTCGCCAGAGCTGCCCGACCCCATCTGAGAGCTGCGGGGGGGGTGACTGGGGGCTCCTGCGATCAGCCAATGGCTATGAATACCAAACAGGGAGGGTTGGGTACGTCAACAGCACCAGGATCATGCGAGGGCCATCTAAATGCACGCCTGCCGTTTGATTTCCCCCCCATGATTCTGTCACCCTCGATGGCTCCTGTGAATTTAATATCTCCTGTGTCATGACCAGAAGGTGTCTTGGAGACTGTGGTTTTCTGTGTGGCGCCTCAGACTTGCGCATCACGACATCAGTGCCCACGGAGCAGCAGGGCGACGGGCGGACAGCGCTTTGCTGTCGCTAAGGTGCGTTACCTCAAAGAACATGCTGTGTAGGACCTGAAAATACGCCCCACCGGTGCCTGAAGTAGCACATCAGCTAAATAGTGCCGTACAAGGAGGTTCTGGAGCCTGCAGCTAGGTGCGGAACAAAGGCAAATGCTCCGGGTGACCCATTGGGCCGCGATCAAACAGCTAACATTTAACCATCCTTACAAACAGGAGGAACTTACAAATAGCTGATAATGTTTATCGAGTGAGTTTGCACAAAACACATGTTTCTTCAGGAGCCGCTTGGGGCTGCATCTGGCTTAGAGAGAGAACGAAACGGAGAGACTTACCTTCAGGCGTGAAGTTGGGACGTCAGGAGGGATGGCATTGAAAGGGAAAAAAGAGAGAGAATGGAGAACAGGGATTAGCATGGGCCCAGTGATGTCACAGTATACCAGCTGAAAGATAAATGGGATCATAAGTAAAGCTTGTGTTTCTTCATCATCATCAGTGTTGCAGCTGCATCGTTCATTTTCATCAGTGCATAATATTGTTCAATAGCTTAGAACCATCAATCCAAACTGTGATGGTCTCCGGATTTAAGTCACGCCTCCCTTTATGCGAGGTACTGACACTCATACACTGACGCACATTTGTCGGTACCATGCTCCCATCCCCAAGACATACGGCTAACGTCGCGAAAGCAAACACACATGCATCATCATCATCGATTATTACATTACTGCCGATGTCTGCCTGATGAGCAGCGTTACCGGATTCTATTGACAGGCCGGACTAATTTCTATGGAGGAAATAACCAAAGAAGGGGGTGTTACAGCTGGACCACACATGTCGGGTAGTGGGGCTGCCCTTCATCTCACACCCTCACGCACACACAAACGCATACCTGTACATGCATTCTAGCGGCTCATTTGTTGCTAAGCAACAAAAAGCGAAGGACAAGGGTGCCCTGGGGGGGGGGGGGGGGGGGGGGGGGGGGGGGGGGGGGGGGGGGGGGGGGGGGGGGGGGGGGGGG
>JAODJX010000051.1:1273149-1295436 GCA_026776945.1 Isichthys henryi
CCCCCCCCCCCCCCCCCCCCCCCCCCCCCCCCCCCCGCCCCCCCCCCCCGCCCCCCCCCCCCCCCCCCCCCCCCCCCAGCGCCGGGGGGACAGAGCTGGCAGAGGACACATCAGCGGCTTAATTGAAATCAGGCTTAGCAGGGGTTCATCGATATTATCGACACCGACGAGGTGAGTTAATGAGGCACCACACTTCAAAGCGATGATGGGTAATGATCATCCGCGCTTCGCTGACTCCTGATTGGTTTACGCTTCCTGCGCCTTGCAGAGATGCAACAAACCTCCTCATGGCTTCCGGTTTGGTATATTCCAGGACTAATTGAGACAAGCTTGGTGACAGTAGGGGTACATGGGGGACAATGTGACAGCTGCTGGGGAGGAATGATGTGCTGTGTTTTGGTTTATCGGGTCGGCAGCACACGGCGGCCGGCCAATCAGGCGGCGTTTTGTATCTCTCTGTGGCAGGCAGGTTCCTCCAAAGACCCTTTCAAACACAGCAGATTGTAGCCCTGCAAATAAAGGGGCTCATTCTGCTTCTCAGTCCGTCTCCCCGCCACAGGACGCAATTCTGTCACAGCTGCAATTCGTTCGCATCGAGGTAGCTGGGATGGGAAATCTCAGCGTATTATCAGCGCACTGCACCGACAAGAAAACCGTGCTCATGTCTACAGAAAGTAAATAAAATCCTTTTTTTCAAGATAAAAGGCGACCGGTAAAATACAACAGCAAAACCTAAAACGGCGCAGCCTTCTTAGAAAAACGAATGGCCACTCAGCCAAGCATCGCCCAGACGCAGGCCGAAAGCTCCCCCACGTACCTGGGAAAGCCTTTCATTCTGCTGCCTCATCATAACTATTCCGGCCTGAGATGTCCATTCAACTTGTGCATCTATTCATTCAGCGTTGATCGTTAATAATACAGCGCTAAGATTAATTACTGAGGAACCATATATATGATATATAATTTAGTCCAGTGTAATTAAGAAATGGAACATTTGATTAATGGAATTAGATGACTGTAATTCTGCTTTTGGCAAGAAAGGTAACACATCTTTGTACCGCCACAAATGTTCCAGTAAGACTTGTTTTTAATTTCATTATAAAAAACTGAAGGGATAGTTGAATCGGATAAAAAAATATATTTGTTTACAAGGGGCAAGTTGGATAATTTCACTACAGTGAAGTTTGCAACACTGGAATGAACTCGCAGGAATAATTATTGTGATAAACTGCAGTTAATTGCTTGCGAGTCAGTTTTTGAATATACGCGTCATGAGAAACCCGAAGCAGCATGACAGGGCTGGAGAGTAGGTCAGCAGAAATGCGGAGGTCTGTGAACTGCCGGGCCTGGGGGCTTTTCAAATGTCGCAGGGGGGGGTTCTGCCAAGGTTCAGAGGAGCCGGCAGAAACAGACAATCTAAGGGGGGGAGGGCGCAGGTTCACCAGCTAAAAAGGCCCCCTCTGACAACAATTACCGCAATCAGTCAGCATCTAACCACAGACGGCTTCATCTCCGGAAATGTTATGGCAGATATGTGAAGTTGGAGAATGAGCCTTAACCCATGTGGCTAAATAAGTTGGTCTAAGCACTGGGTAAATAAATTAGAAGCAGGGAATCAGCTGAGAGGGATCCCAAACACAGCACTGCACATTTTATAGCATTGCCCTGCCTCTGTATTCTGGGCTGGGAATGGAGAGAAATCCTTACTTATTCCATAACAACGGTAACTGACCCAGTCAACAAGCCAAGCAGCAGCAGGGTACAGTGAGTGGAATACAGCGGCCAGCAGGCCTTCCGCTGTGTATACCACATCGGCAACTGTAAACATAGCCAGCTATCAGCAGGCCTTCCACTGTGTATATCACATCGGCAACTGTAAACATAACCAGCTATCAGCAGGCCTTCCGCTGTGTATACCACATCGGGAACTGTAAACATAACCAGCTATCAGTAGGCCTTCTGCTGTGTATACCACATCGGCAACTGTAAACATAACCAGCTATCAGCAGGCCTTCCGCTGTGTATACCACATCGGCAACTGTAAACATAACCAGCTATCAGCAGGCCTTCCGCTGTGTATATCACATCGGCAACTGTAAACATAACCAGCTATCAGCAGGCCTTCCGCTGTGTATACCACATCGGCAACTGTAAATATAACCAGCTATCAGCAGGCCTTCCGGTGTGTATACCACATAACCAGCTATCAGCAGGCCTTCCGCTGTGTATACCACATCGGCAACTGTAAACATAACCAGCTATGAGCAGGCCTTCTGCTGTGTATATCACATCGGCAACTGTAAACATAACCAGCTTTCAGGAGGCCTTCCACTGTGTATACCACACTGGCAACTATAAACTATCTCGGGCTGAATCTCCAAAATAAAATGAAAATTATTATTATTATTAATTATACAGATGACTGGCCATCAGGCTATTGTGAGTGCAGCAAAACTGGTGATATTCGGTGGTATTCGGTGGAAACCAGCACTTATAATAAAGTGGTAGTGGTACGGTTAGGGTTAGTGTTTAACACCACTAAAGCCACAGACTTGTGTGGAGTCCCCTGCTGGCCATAAACAATCACTACACTGGGGGGGTGAGGGGGCCTGAAGTGACATTTTGAATGGGAGGCCCAGACTTACCTCTGGCTATAAGCTGGAAAATACAAAAATCTGGAGCTGAAACAGTTTCTAAAGCCCCTCATTGTGGGCGGGGGGGCATGACTCCACTAGAACAAACCGAAGGGTTCAGGACCCGAGCTGGGAGGGTGAAGATGCCCAACACTATCTGTTGAGAGACACACTACAGCAAAATACCTGGCATGACCCGCACGCATCTGACAAAAGGAAATTCATTCCAGTCAGCCGGGGATTCACAGGCTAAAATGATAGCTTTTATCTGCTGACAAGAACCAGGAGCCCTAACTAGCACCGGTGCAATCTGCTGAAGGCCAAACGATGATTTAGTTCCCCACTGAACACGGACTCAGAAATAAGCACCGCCCATATTAGCATGATGTGCTGGACAAATGCATTTCACTCTGCGACAGCCCCTCCCATCATGGGCAAGCTAATACCGATCACCCCCCTCCCCCGCCTCCAGCCACAAGGACCTGTAATTTGTGAATGTAGCTTACCCAGAAGGACTGAAAAAATTAAATGTGATTTGATAAAATTAAACTTTGAGTAACAATTTCAATGAATTCCCGGTCTATAAAAACCTATGAAAACATTATAATGCATTTATAAAGCATTATAAACATAGCTATAATATTTATTTAAAAAGTCATAAAACATTATAACCATGTGCATGATATATTATTAAGCTTTGCGAAGCTATTATCTAAAATGCTTTATACTGTACATACCATAAGAATGCAGTACAAAGCATGTTTAATTCTTATACTAACCATTATAATGCATTATGAAGGTATCTATAGTGCATTACAGATGAGAGCTTCACTGGGGCTTATGAAGTATTATAATCAACACTATAATGCCTTATGACTGTCAGTAGAAGGTGCTGTAATGCTTTATTCATCCTTATACATACCATTATAATGCATTTTGAAGGAATGGACAGTGCATTATAGATGACAGCTTCAAGAAATGTGTTACCAAACTTTGTTGCTCTTATTTCCCACCACTGGGAAAACATCCACTATTATGATGTGTCCCCTGAAAATGTGTGCAGGTGTGAGCGACACAGAGAGGCGGAAAGGCGGCAGGTCCTGCTGTGTGGAGAGCAGAAAGCAGGGCCCAGAAGGCTCTCCTGCAGCTCAGCTAAAGCATCACAGCCCAAATTAAAGAAAAAGATGCATATGAGTGTTAAGCTTAGTTCATTTTCAGCCAATCGTTTAATGAAGGACTTGGCAGAAATCCACCCCTTCACTGCACTCTTAAATTACTAATAAAGGGACTCACCTTGGCAATTTGCCACAATTGCTTCACGCGGCAACAATTATAACAATGCTTTTCGTGAAAAAAAAGAGATACTCATCACCTTATTGACCATAATATTACCAAGAAACTATGGGCACATTTAATAGCCATCGCGATGTTTATCCAAAGGACAGTCTCCTTCACCTTGACAGTTCAAGTCAAGTGACTAAAACCCCTCAAGTCCAACCAGAGAGAACTTAATCTGTTCTATTTATTACATGTATTTATTTTGTAGAAGCTCTTATCTAAAACAACACACAATTGAAAGAGGAGGGTCAGAAAGTCACTGGAGCAATTGGTATTAAATCACCCTACCTGCCCAGGGATTCGAACCAGCAACCTTCAGCTCAGGCAAAAACAGGATGGAATCCCAACGCGATACGAACATGCGCCCCCCAGTTCTGCAGTCAGACCTGCTTCCGTTTCACCGCGAGATCCAAGCCGATGGAAAAAAAAACTCAGAAGGACAAAAAAACAGGACGCCGCTGATTATGCAGGTGTACATTTGTTTGCAGAATCTCACTGTTTGCCCTTAATACCATGACAGCCTTTCCAGTTCCCCTGGATAAGAGCATCTGCTAAATTAATAAATGCAAGCAGAGGGGGCTCCTGTCAACTCGCAGGGACCGAGCAGCACTCACTAATTAAATCCAGGAGTACAGCATGATGATGATGAAAGGGGAGCATTCTACCCTCAATAAAAAAAGATTCTCTTATATCTGACCTGCCAAAAATATTACACAGGCTTATTAAAAAGTCTTCACAGATAATAAAATGCATGTGTTATATGCCAAAGGTGTGGATTACGACCATATAAAAAGTTAGTTTACTTTCCTGTTTCTAAAGCAGTTTTCTACACTGGCAAGCAGAAGCTGAACATTTCTCACGGCCATTTTATTTGAATGCAATTTCATAATATCTATAGAAAGAACTTCTAGGTTGAACAGGACTTTAAATTTGCTATTAAGCTGGTTTTTTATTTTCTGTATGACTATAAGCACCAGTCATGAAATATAGTTATTGCATTTCGAATAATTAAAAGAACAAGCCGCCATATCCAAACTGCTGTTTTAAGTTTGTCAACATGCATGTCGTAGCTGGCAAAGAGGTGAGCAATGAGTAATGACATTAAAATTTATCATTTCTAAGCGTCAAAATTAACCTAGAGGGAACATTTTAAAATGAATTTGAGGGAGCACTTCTTTACACAGCATGTAGTTAGAGTATGGAATAGTCTTCCTGCTAGTGTAGCACAAGCTAAAACCCTGGGTTCCTTTAAATCAGAGCTAGATAAGATTTTAACAGCTCTGAGCTATTAGTTAAGTTCTCCCCAAACGGGCTTGATGGGCCGAATGGCCTCCTCTCCTTTGTAAATTTCTTATGTTCTTAACCTGCAGACAGCAAACACAGAAAAAATACTTTAGTTCATTATAAATTATTTGGAAATTATTGCCTGAAATTTGGCTCAGTCTCTGAGGCCCGAGTACAGAGAGTAACGAGATTCCCCAGCCCTTTATTGAAATTAAATGTATAATTTATAAAACACTGATTACATTTTGGGGAGCCTGCGGGAAAATCAATTGCAATTTCGCTGGCTAACATTTATCTTTCACTCCATCAGACCTCTGAAGTTACATGTGAAAGTCAGGCAAATCACCTGTGGGTCAGATGACTGTCAAAGAGCTTTGTCTGCCACTCTCTGCACAGCTCAGGAGAGGGTCGAATTAGGGACGAGAGGGTGTAATCAGATTAAAGAGGAAACAATCAATATCCAATGACAAAGAATAATGAGTTAAAAGTGATTGATTGCACTGTTGTGGTGCTGTATTCATGCAAACAGATCGTGCTGTGAAGCAGGCCTTTCAATTGTAATGTACCATCGAGCAAATTCCCGAGTATTAAAAGAAGAAAAAGTTTCTTAAAAAAGCATATTTGATATTGCTAACACAGCATACTTAACCACGGGTAATAACTCCCTTTGTATATTTAATTGTCGTGAAACGTGATATATCTAAGCTAAATTAAATTCAATTAAACAGCTGAGATCAAGGTCCAGCTATTCAGCAAACAAAGGAGTGGTCAGCCTACACCAAACACGAGGACGTTTCCCAGATACTCTTTGCTTTGGGATAGTGGCAAAGGAGATGAGTACGAGAGCGACTCGGGACACGAAATCCTATTTAATATTAACATAAATTGTCAGTCCTGGTCTGTCTGAAGTGCGGAGTCCTTTGCCCGTGCGGCAGAGAGGTTATCCGGCAGCTGGAAGCCACCAGGCGGCTTCAAAGACGAACTGCCAGATGATCTCATGGACGGAAAAAAAAGAAGATTGACGAAGAACAAATTAGCTACTGGTCTCTCGCACGGCGCTTGCATTTTAAAAGGTGTTGTGATGCAAATCCACTGCCAAAGAAAGAGAACATTGAACTACTGTGTGCGTCGGCTCCATAATTCACCGGGAAGGAGGGCATCAGCTAGGTGCTACTGAGGTGTTCATTTCAAAACATGCTTTCCGTATTTGATGTAGAAATATGCGTGCAGTGTAGCTTTTAGCTGATAGCATGAGCTGAAAACGATAAGTTGATAAACGTTAGCCATACTCTGCATCTTTCTTGTTATATAGCATTCTGACTGGGGGAAAGGGGGCACAAAACAGTGCACAACCAGTAGCTTTGCTTCAGTCTGGACCAATCAGGAACTAGAACACAAGCAATAGCTTTGCTCCATTCTGGACTAATCAAGAACTGGAACACAATCAGTAGCTTTGCTTCAGGCTGGACCAATCAGGATCCAGAACACAATCAGTAGCTTTACTCCATTCTGGACCAATCGGGAACCAGAACACAAGCAATAGCTTTGCTCCATTCTGGACCAATCAAGAACTGGAACACAATCAGTAGCTTTGCTTCAGTCTGGACCAATCAGGATCCAGAACACAATCAGTAAGACAATCAGTAGCTTTACTCCATTCTGGACCAATCGGGAACCAGAACACAAGCAATAGCTTTGCTCCATTCTGGACCAATCAAGAACTGGAACACAATCAGTAGCTTTGCTTCAGTCTGGACCAATCAGGAACTGGATCACAATCAGTAACTTTGCTCCATTCTGGACCAGTCAGGAATCAGAACACAATCAGTAGCTTTGCTCCATTCTGGACCAATCAGGAACCAGAACACAATCAGTAATTTTGCTCCATTCTGGACCAGTCAGGAATCAGAACACAATCAGTAGCTTTGCTCCATTCTGGACTAATCAGGAACCAGAACACAATCAGTAACTTTGCTCCATTCTGGACCAGTCAGGAATCAGAACACAATCAGTAGCTTTGCTCCATTCTGGACCAATCAGGAACCAGAACACAATCAGTAATTTTGCTCCATTCTGGACCAATCAGGAACCAGAACACAATCAGTAATTTTGCTCCATTCCGGACCAATCAGGACGGCCCATAATCCGACATTCAGAATGGCCCATAAAGAGAAAGTGTAACATATGGACACTGGATAGCATCACTGTTGGCTCACTGTCCACGATCTCAACATCACTGCGAAGATCCAGCCTATGTGAACCATACAGGGGGCCTCTGACCCCAATACAGCCCGCAGTCACTGGGCTGTGAGCAGAATTACCTGAGATCTTCCTAAATCATCGGTTTGTATTTTCTGGAGACAACAAAGAAAGTTTCGGCTTCGAACGGCAATGCGTGCTGCTGAAGTTCCCTTGTCGATTTACTGGGGGTGATTTTCAGTGTACAGAATAAGGAGTCCATGCATTTCATCGAGCAATTTCTATCATGCCGCCCGTCACTGCGAGAACAAACATATTAATACACAAACACAACACAGTCACCTCAGGGAATCCTGCAGTGCACTCCCTATTTCTCATAATCGTAAATATTGCCCATTTCCAGGCATAAAATGGCCATTTTTTTATTATTTAAAGTGTTGCAGCGATCTATTACGGCTGCAGGAATTACATTTTTTCCTGTGATAGATACATTTACAAGGGGGATGAACCGAGGAAGATGAATGCAGAGAAGAGGAGTTGAAGGCAGGGCCTTCGTAATGTAACAACGAACATGTGATATTTTTATTCTGGCTGCTGTCTAACTGTCAAGACTGAAATCGGGAATGGGAATTAATAATCGGCATAGAGGTTCGGAGCGGGGAGGGTGCCGAGAGGAGGAAGGCAGGGGAGATAGGTATAATCTGCCCGGCTGAGAGCTCAGCTCGCTGGGGTTTCTGTGAATCATGCGAGGTAAGATTATGCAAGCGGTGAAGCCGCTACTTACGCACCAACTGAGGGATGTTACTCATGTCTGCAAAGTCGTCCGTACTGATATTTGCAACGCATCTGCGGGAAAAGCTTTCGAGTCACAGACAGCACACACAGGGGTGGACAACAGAGCAGGATAACCTAGCAGGAATACTGACAACACCAGGCACACAATTAGGAAGAGGGGCCACAAGGAGCGTTTACAATGTCTGCGGTCCTACTGGGATTGAGCTGTGCAGTCATACTGGACCATTCATCAAGAAGAAAGGCCTCCAGTTATTTTTAGGGACAGTCGACTCAAAATAAACCACCAGAATTTCCCCAGACGTTCAGTGATGTTTATATCAGGTGACTGGGGAAGGAGTCTGAGAAGGAGAAGGAGTCTGCCTTCACCCCGATGTTCAGGAAATCACTCCTGGACGTGTTTATCGGTGTATATGACGTCATCTCGGAAGACGGGAACATTACGAATAAGTGGTGTTTATACTGGGGGGTAGGGGGGTGGGGGGGCGCTGGTTTCATAAAATAAACTCTTATGCCTTGCAGTAGATATTATATCATGATGTGGAGAAATCATTGGCCTTATTCACATTGCCACTAAATTCCCACTATCATCCCAGTTACGTGCGTGATCCTGTGTGGGAAACTGTTTGAAAAAAGCAAGTAAGGGGAAGAGAAAGAGAGTATCGTGCCAGTAAAATATCGATATCATCGATATCGACTCATCCTGTCTACGGCACTTTTTGTTTGATTAATCCAATAAGCCAAGAGGAATTACTTAAATCTTACATGTGCACATAATAATTATGTTTTATTATAAGATCGATCAAAGAAGAGATTTAAGTATTAGACACACACAGAGCAGTAGTCAAATAATTAAAATTAGGACTTTTAGGTGAAAAGACGTAACAAGCTTAAGTTCATGTATCCTGTCAGAGTTTCCACGACTCGTTTACTTTCAGGAGTTCAACAGAGCTTGAAAGAATCACTGTAACTGGTATTTTAATGGTTTTCATGGGCGACCCGCATACGGCCAACTGGAAAGCCGAGGATGATGGGTTCTCCTTCAGAGAAACAGCCCCAGTTCTTACCTTGGGTTCTCCAAGGATTCTTATCCATGCTTGACCATCACAAGTCTGCCAAGCTCCTTCTCACAATCTGCTCACTACAAATTGCTATCGGCTCAAACAGGTTTCCCAGCCAGCCGAGACCCTCAGGGAGGGAAGATGTTCTACATGCAGGCACGTGCAAAAACAGAGATGTGCCTGTATTGGTCTTAAACTAATCTCACGTATTATTTATACCCAGAGCCAGAAGACTTTCAAGCAGTCAAGTCAAGCTGAATCGTGCAACACAGTGAATAATTTTAGAAGTCAAATCATTTTTTGAGAGGGAAACAATTTGCTTATTTAATTGACTTAGACGGCTTATCGCTGCGAACCGGGCTAAGCTTGTCTTGACACGGCGGCAGAATGTAGGAGAGCTTTTGCAGTCCGATTTCTCTCAGCTACGCCTGATTCCAAAAGAATATTTAGGGATCCAGTTTGCGTCTTAAAAATGATGCTTCCTGTCTTACTGTCTTGACCACAACCATTCATTTCTGACTGAACCTGAGCCTTTGTATGCTGAAGTATGGGCCAAAGTCTCACAATAGGTTCAACCAGATGACACATGACAAGGTTCTGTCTGAGTTTTTTTTTTTTTAAAAAAAGATGGCTACCGTAACGCTCTTTTAAAAGGGTAAAGAGGAATCTCAACCGCACTAAAGCGTTTTATTCTCTCAAAAACGCCCTATGAATACATTAGTGAAAATGCTATTGATGGAACAGCATTGAGAGGCTCTCCTGGCAATTTATTCCTCAATTTCCCCAAAAATTCATAAGAAAAGACCTCTGGTATGGTTCTGATACCTTTAAGTAGCCATACGAATGTAGGCAAAATACGCACAACCGACACATGAACGTACGCTGACCTCGTCAGTCTTCGCCAGGATTATAGATTCAATAAATGACTGATACTAAATAAATTGTTTCACTTGACCCTGGGCCAAATGAAATGATTACGGGCCGAGATGGAGTGCGTCCCAAATGTCGGATCAGAGAGCTGGACTGATTTAGCGTTGACTGGCGGAGACCCTGGCGAACAGCGGAGAAGCTTCTGGGTGTCATTCCGGAGAAATCACCACCCTGACAAGCCCTTGATGGCCGACAGCACTGCTTAAAGCTTTCCGTTTTAATTTACGTTTGAGGCACGTCTCGGCTGAGTGGGAAAGTGCTCTCAATTGGAGCAGATCGATACCATCCTGGCCTTAACATTCTCACTGCAAACATCTGTGTGGTTTCTCTCCATGCAGAAGGAAACGGTGGGGATCTGCTCAGCGTTGTTGGAAATACTACATACCATACCAGAAATACTTTGACGACTAGAAATGCACCATCTCTATGACTAACAGATAACAGCTGTTATAGTGATGCCCATCTGGACCAACACAGATTACAGCTCTAGAAAGCATTAGGCTCATGTGTATGCAGCACATAGCAGCCATTCTCTAAATGCAAAGCGACCCCCATAATCCCCGCCCCCCCCCCTCAATCCCTGTGGGGTATCTCTGCCCTCATCGTGGAGCTTCCAGTGCCCCCCAACTCCTGGATATGCAGTGCGAAAAAAAAAGGTGCTTCTGCATTCCAGTGCGCTGTTCTCCACAGCCGCTCTGGGGGGTGGGTGGAGAGGGGGCAGCCAATGAGAGGAGGCATGGAAAATGAACAAAGACTATACACTGATTTATCGCTCAACATCATTAGGTGGGTAATGAAATTAATTACCTTAATTTCAAAGTAACGACTGCACTCCTTATTAAAGTGTCATACTTGTTGTGTAATTGCACACGATGTAAATGGGAATGAAAACTCCTCGCTGCTGTGTGGAAACTTTGCCAATAAATAAGAGCCATGCGACGCTCGGTAATACAACCTATCACTTTACACGCCCTTGTCAGGGTTTAAGGGCAGAACTCTTTTAAAATTTATTATCGAATTTTCTCATTGTGCATCACAACTTTTCCTGACGGCACGACTGTAATCCTGAATAGTGGTTCCTAAGGCTTTTTGAGCACCATCCCATAATGCGACACGCCCCGTGCTCCATGCGGGATTGGAGCAAGAGGGGCGAGCTTTCATTGAGGACAGATATGGCCAACAGGTGGCATAGTGGTTAAGGACCAGGTATGCAAATGAGCCGCCGAACATCATCTAAGAACCAAAGAGCTGAGGACCTGATGTGACACCACCCCCCCCCACCGCAGGGTCACCCCACCCCCCACGATTAATGGGAGTGGCTGGGGGCAGATGATAACGGCCACGAGAACGGGGGAAGGCGACGTGCCGACGCCTCTTGCAGACAGCACCCTGATAAGGCGGCCCTTTCGTGACAGGAGCTGTCCGCCAACGCGGTGCTGAAATTACGCCGTGGCCCGTCATGCAGCGCGCAAATGGCGGCCATTTCTCTGCCTGGCAGACAGGTAAAGCACTTCATGGGTGATGCAGTTTTAAGGTGTTCAGTCTGGCTCCATGAAATAATGGACCCCGCCACAAAAAAGCTAGCTACAATAAAATAATGCAATAAAGATGATAGATAGATAGATAGATAGATAGATAGATAGATAGATAGATAGATAGATAGATAGATAGATAGATAGATAGATATTCTACATTTGCACCATTTGATTCAGGTAACAGGCTTCAGACACGTGGCGTGCTGGGGGTGGGGGGCTCACAGGCACGGCTGCTACATGGTGTTAAACGCACACTTTATATGAAGCAGGACCTCCTCTGAAAATGCCTGAACAGAGGTCCAAGCTTATCAGCCCAATTTCACGGGATCCGTGTTCAAATCACAAGCATCTAAAAGGCTTACAACAGCCATCTAAGACCCACACAGCATTAAATTACATGTAAATAAAACAAGGTGGGGTGAAATGGTAATAATTTATGAGTGTAACCTGAAAGTGTGGAAGAAAACTCACCCCCTAGGCAGATCGCGTTCTTCAATACTGTTTGATCACTTTGACATGTTGTTTATTTATCATTGTTCTCCCCACTTATGAATCACCAATCTCATAAATAAACATGACTGGCTCCCCCCACAGCAGTAAAGTACATTAGGCTGTGTTTATGTGAAGGAGGCCCCCTGACTTCACTCTGAGAGAAGCGCCGCTTCAGGACGACGTGCTGAAATCTAATCCACCCCCAAAAAGTAAAGAGAGAGAGGGGGGGGGGTGATCAGTCCTATTAAAGTGGCCACTTTATGTCTAATTGGGTTCTTGAGTTCTTCTGCTCAATGCTGACAATGTAAGGTCAATTTTATTTGAGAAATCACAGCTTTACCTCGGCAGTTCCTGTCAAATTGTCAACATTTAATTTAGATTATTTTATTTTTACATTATTTTACATATTGTCTTTATGTTATTTTATACGCAAATCCTATCAATGATTTAAAAACATTACACAGGTGTTTCACATTCACTCCAGCTACCCATTTCTCATATCTGCTTGTCCAACGCAGTGTTGTGTGTGTGTGTGTGTGGGGGGGGGGGGGTCCGGAGACTATCCTGGAGGCTACGAGCACATGGCAGGGAACAATCCATGATGGGGGTTCAATCCATCACAGGGCACACTCACCATTTACACATACAGGCACACTTACGGGCAATTTAGTAACTCCAATTAGCCTCGGCATGTTTTTGGACTGTGGGGGGAAACCGGAGTACCCGGATGAAACCCCACCATGACACGGGAAGAACATGCAAACTGCACACACATGGAGCCCTGGCCGAGACTCGAACCCTGGTCCTCGACCAAGCCTTCTACTGAAAATCAATTCAGATAAACCAATGTGTAAATGTAGGAAATGTATACCGGCTACTTTTATGGCTTACCATAAACAAAAGATCCATGATTCCAGATCACTGTGTGCCCACAGGTCACGGAGAGAACAGCCTTGTGGGATTACAGGCAGAATCAGACCTCTCCTCTCCCATAAGCCCCTCTGGCGGATCCACCAGCTGACCTCAGCAACTCATGCTGACCCCGTTTCCATTAAAACCCATCTAGCAGATGCACTCCCCATTCTACATCCTACAGCTAATCAATACAGTATAAAGAGACACCTATGTATAACTACACTCCAGAGTACAAATTCTCCAGGCAAACATACTCGACTAAGTTTTCGCTGATATAGGTTTCAGTTCATGCATAAAAAACAAGATTAATTCAGGGGGAAAAAAATCTAATCTTTTGAATAAATTGCTAAGATTTATTTTTAAACAGTCCCAGACAGAGAGGACGTGATCGGTAGGCTCTCATTAAACCTCTCTCATCTGGCCGCAGCAAAGGAGACTTGCTGGAAAAGACGCAAGACTAGCGGCACTAAAACATATTTTATTAATGCACGATGACCTGGCCGAGCGGCTTGGGGGGGGATTCATTACCTTAAATTACATTACACCACTGCATAACTGATGCCTCTATTTTCCTCATCCCTATTTAGCCGTCCCAACGCCTCACGAATTACCCGCAATGGCCCGACTCGAGTCCCCATAAAGCAAATTGTTTTATTTACACCCAATGGTTTGGTTGGAAAGCAGAATGGGAGGAGGCCACATCTGTCACTGCTGGTGACGGGCAGGCAGTGCATGTGGCTGAGTCCAGTACCAGCAGTCCTTGACTGCCATAAGTAACCGTTACGTAAATCAAATTTTACTTTTGTGTGATTCAAGAACTTTACAGAAAAAAAAAAAAACACAAGCAACCATATACCAGTAATATATACTAAAGAACACGCTAAATAAATGAAAATATTAAGTGTACATTTGCATACAAGCGTTATGTCGACTTTTTGCATTAACGCTTCTGAAAAATCTACGAATCTTGGACATATTTGTTTTTTTTCTGCGCAAGTCACGACTTAAAGTCGATTTTATGTAAGCTGAAAGCTGCCTGTACTTGGCAAAAGGCTGACGCAGTAGGGTCAGCTAAGTGTTGCACTACCGTCGTTTGTACGAAGGTCGCTGGGCCACGCAAGGTGAGTAAGAATTGAGAAAACAATCACATAAAAGACACCAAGGGGCTGAGCCAAGAATGAGGTGGCTCTGTGATTTTGGGACAGAAGTTGCCAGATTTTTTTAGGAATTTTTCCAGTAATTTGGAGGGGGGGGGTTGCAGACTACACAATCATAACTAGAATAATGGGACATTTCTCAAGAAGAGAATGAAATGATGCAATTCTGGTGGCAAAAAAAGATGTCGTACTACAGGCAAAACCTTCCGAGGAGACAAATTTAAAGAGAGAGACTTTTATAAATAAGTAGGCGGAATGAGAAACCTGTAGGGGGGACTGTGTACCTGAGTCACCCTCCGGAGGGGGCGAGTTAACAGCCCCCCACACACCCCCACAGTGACGAACAGCGCTTCTCGTTCATTAAGCCTACATTCTGCACTCAAGGGGACATATTCACAGGAATAACTTTCCACTTTTTAAGAAAACTAATCAGAAGTATTACGCACTGGCACCTCACACAGTGCCTCCCTGTGTGGCACATGCCGGTGCGTACATGTTCCTGTTCGCTCTTTCGACCCGGTACCTGCTCGGCACGGCAGGGGTGAGGTTTCGCCTGGGGGGTGTGGGGTCACGGTGTCACTCCAGAGTGATCTACCAGATGAGCTGAATGGGCAGGTTGCGGATCTCAGCGTAGGGCAGCGGCTTTGAAGAGGCTCTGTAGGCACGCTTCAGCCCAGGATGCCAACACCAAACAGATTCTCTAAAAAGATTTTACACCCTCCCCCCCCCCGGCAAACCGGCCAGATGTATCATTTCTCCTCCAATTTTTCACAGCTACATTCGTAAAAAGACATTTTGCTGCATTATGTCCCATAACTTCTGACGCTATCAATAATCGCTTCGCATTCTGCTTGTCGTAATGCTGCCAATGAATTCTGCGTTTCTTATTAGTTAGTAAGCACAAACCTCTAATAGACTACCTACATCTGAATACATCTCAATAATTGCAGCATCAACAGCCTTCAAATACAATCGCTTTTCAGATCTATCCTATCTATATAATTGATAAATACTAAATCATTTCCTAGTTTCCTAGTGATGACCCAGGACCCAGTTTCCTAGTGATGCTCGGCCAGCCCTGCACAAGGCACTTCCTCCTGCAGACAGACCTGCATTAAGGGTTTGCGAGCTGCGTGTTCAGAGGCCTCTCTGCTGTTCCTTCTGCACCGTGGCCTCCTTTTTCTTTTTTTTGTTTGTTTATTTATCGCATCATTCCCTGCGAACCCCAGACACCGTAGCGTGTAAAAATACCAGGAAGGTGGCTGTTAGTGAGACACCCACTATCACACTCTGCTCTCTGAGATCAGGCGTCTTGCCCTTTTAACGCTCAGGTGAACAGTAAGTGAGCCTACTGACCCCGTCTGGGTGCTGAATGTATTTACCGATTAGACCAGCAGGCTAATATATGATGATATTATTTGGCAGATCTACAGTGACCGAGAGGGATAACGCAAGCTACATTTAAAGATGATCGCAATTAGTGATGAAAGGTTGTTATTGTGATATGAGATCACACTTTGTTAGGGTTTTTCTATTTATTTTTGACATTGTTTACATTTTTATCCTTTACACTCCTTTTATAGTCAATTTTACATTGCCTGTACTAATTTATATATATTTTTTTCTGTTTGGTCCGTTTATACTGTTTAATTTGTATTCTACTCATCTTATTTATTTCTCTACTTGTACCCATCCTGATTATTTTCTTTCTGAAAGCAACAAGGACAGTTTCCCAACTGCGTGGTCCTTTGACCAATAACAATAATGGCATTCATTCATTCGTTCGTTCGTTCGTTCATTCATTCATTCATTCATCCATCCGCCTGGCCCTTCATTGAGCCATAAGCACGAACATCACACATGCGCGAGTGCTGCAGCGCTAAACAGTCCCAGCAGAAGCTGCATCCATCCTGCCTTCCAGCGGAACCCAAAAAGTGCTGAAACTGAAATGCAGATAATTTGAGTGACTATGTCAGTCATCGGAAGCTCGGGTTTCAGTCACCAGACAGACAGTGTGGAAGTTTTTCCAACAATGTTATATGGTACCTGTGATTTAGTCTGACAGGGTCTGAGGCACAGCCTAGTGCTAACCTGGGTGTTTTTATGGTGGGTGGCATAAGAGGGCCCATAATTCATACAGAGGGGCCAACCTCATCATTAGCCAATGATATGTTTTGAATCAGTGAGTGACAGTGGAGGGGGCACTCCAGGGACCAATCAGTTATCAGCTGGGGTCAATCACCCAGAGGCCCTGCCTCTGTCAATATCCCTGATGCTATCTGCAAAGAACTAGCCTTTAGCACCAAGTATGTGAGAGAAAATGAGACAGATTTACAGGCACGGCTAAGTCCACCCTCGGCTGTCGTGTGGAAACATTTTGAAGAGTAAATATACAGAAACATTTGCCAACCTGATGTCCTTCCCCGCCTCTGTCTCTGTTCCTCAGACTTTGATCTGAAGTACACTGAGTGTCTGCTTAAGCTCCTGGTACCGTGCCAAGGAGAGTCATCCACAAGCGGGCGGGCGGGCGGACACTCGCTTGCCGGCTATAACCGGAACGTCGGGATGGAGGAAAGCGGATGCTGTGTTGGATTTGTTGTTTCCGCTGACAGATGGTTGACGGGGAAAGCGACAGCCTGAGGGACCCCTTTCGAAATCTTTGATGAAGAAGTCGTTCGAAACCCACAGATGTGCTGGACTTACGGATGATGTCGCCCATTGGCGTATAAAAAAAAATTATACATGAAAAGATGCTTTATTTGCACAAGTACGTTGCAACGTTTCTTTTCAGATATTCACCAATTTTGCCAAGGGTGAGTTAAAAAAAAACAAAAAAAAAAACCTTCTCGTCACAGCAGTGGAGGCCTAACCTATTGGGCCAAAGACACTCATCTTCACAGAGAGGGAGGGAGAGAGGGAGCCTGAGAAGGACAGCACCACAGGGATTTGTGAGGAGTAAAGAGTGAGACAGGCAGCGGGGGAAAGAAAGAACATATGAAATACTAGTGAGAGTCATGAAATATGCAGCATTAATGTGCGGAGAGCCGGCGTGTGAAAGCATTCCTGTTACTGTGTTTGCAAGGGAGCCTGCATTAATAATAAGAGCTTGAAGCAGAACTCAACCACCCCCCCTCCACTCCATTAATAATAAGGGTTCGGAGCAGAACCCACCCCCCCGGAGGCACCTGCAGAGCTTTCCCCCGAGTTTTTGTCAGTCAGCAGATTTATCAACACCAGAGTACCATGAGCACCATCAGATTATCATTTTCAGCTAAATATCATATGTGTGACGACTGTGTGTGTGTGTGTGTGTCTGTTGGTGGGGGGGGGGGGGTGTTTGTGTAATACTCTCTGCACTCTCCGCATCAGCTTCCCAGAAAATATCGGATAGCCTTCATGCATTTGCTAAAAGACCATGCAACGAATTTCCCCGCAGTAACAGCGGAAAACTGAATCATTAAATCTGAACCACGGTGACAAACCTGAAGGCCACAGGTCAGCGGAATGGACCGGCAAACTCCCGGCGACCGCGAGGCTGCCTGGACCGTAAACTAGCATTACCATTTTCTGCATGACCTAATTCCAGGGCAACATAAAAATCGGGGTGGGGGACATTCTGTTTTTGGTCCATAAATGTCCAGGACAGCCCATGTGACGTCACACCTTCAGACAACAAAGAGCTGTCTCAGTGTGATATAAATGGTAAATGGACTGCATTTATATAGTGCTTTTTCCAAAGCGCTTTACATGTTATGCCTCACATTCACCCATCCACACACTCATTCACACACCGGTGGCAGAGGCTGCCATGCAAGGTGCCAACCTGCTCACCGGGAGCAATTTGGGGTTCGGTGTCTTGCTCAAGGACACTTTAATGGGGTCAGGAGGAACCAGGGCTCGAACCGGCAACCCTCCGGTTGCCGAACAATAGCACTACCTCCTGCGCCACCATCTTCCCCATCTTCTGGGTATGACCAAAACACCGACCGCTGTCCGTCACACTGGCAGATGAGCATCGCTAACAGAAACCTCCCCTTCTCTCCATTTCTCCACGAGGAAACCTTGGACACAGTAGCAACTGGCGAAAAGTCAGAAACACTCACAACATAAAGTGATGTATATTGGAAATATGGTGACTAAGCTTTGGCTTTGTAACTGGTAAGGAGGATATCATATAACGATAAAGATCTGAAAACTACACGAAATCATGAACGATTACATATCAAAGGAGAGTTTTTACAAATGTTTTATGAGGCTATAACTGTTTATAAAAGTGACAATGTTTTTTTTTTTTAATTAAAAATTTATTTGAAACTTTCTGTATGAACAGCATAATGTTTAAGAGAGGTGAATATTCTCAGCAGGCCTTAATGTTTGCCTTTCGCCGTCAGCGGCTGCAGGAAAATTTAAGGTAACATCTACTTGTTGGTTTTAGCACTTCAGGTTGTGAGAGCCGGAAGGGAAACGCGCCGACGAAAGGCCTTAACTCGGCCCGCCAGGCCCCCGCAGCAGAGACACTATAATCAGGCCCATTATTCTGACAGCGGGTATTCAACGCGGGCCATTCAGCACCAGCATCACGCTTTCACGCAGCCCGTTCTCAGCGAAGAGCTTAATCAGGCGCCGTGCTCCGCGGTCACTGAACATCGGCTTCCCAAAGGGAAGAACGTGAAAATGCGCATCAATGGACTTGATGTCTTTCTTAAAGAAATTGCTTAAATTATTTGACAGTTACCTGTTGCGCTGTAAGACATACAATACATACAACACCTAAACCAAGCCTGTTTCACATTAACATCAGTGACACATGCATGATTATAGCACACTGACCAATCAGCACGCAGCAAGAACTCAGTGCTAAAGTGAAATCCAGGCCCTTTTAAACGAATAACTGCCAAAGTGTCACCTCCCCCAAATTGGTAGCTTACAAACCCCGTCGTAGCACGTAGTGTGTGTGTCCCACATGGATTAGGTGCTCACTTTACCTGTGGTCTGGGGGGGCTGAAAAAAGAAACCATTCATAAATCTTGTCGTATAGATACAGTAAAAATCGTGTTCTGTGGGATTCTGTATCAAATGCCACTTCAGCTATACAATGAGAGACGGGTTTTGGATTCTCTCTCATGTGAGGGAAACTCCCGAAGGCGACGAATTCCTAATTTAAACATGCAGCCTTATCAAACGGACCCCTCAGCTTTCTCGATGAGCTGTGCTGTTCTGAAGTGTGCGATTCCCCTCTAGAAAAAGAAATGCTGACTTCAGATATGCACAATGCTTTTGAAAGAGGCTCTACCCCCCCAGTTAAACCATACTCCTCACCGTGGATAATATCATTGAACCTGGGAAGTAAAACAGGCCAAAATTCGGTGTTCTCCGGCTCCCAGCGAGGCTGCGGATCGTGGTTTGATCGGGTCGTCCGCGCTGACGTCAGCGACAGTGTCATGCTTCACGAGCGAGCAGCTACCTCAGGGGGAGGCCGCCGGAAAGCGTCACTGCTGTGTGGAGCAGAGCGTGCGTGCCAGAGAGATCCCGGAACAGGAGCTATGGGATTACGCCGATCTGCATTTAAAATACAGAGCCCTGCCGCTTTCCCAGAGACGGGCATGACGCTTTTATTGTTGAGCTCTTTAGCGGGTTGAGAAAAAGGTGAGACCTGGGCACCGAGGCAGGCAGCCAGACAGACAAATCATGGAAGAAACTGGCAGGGGAACAGCCGGAAAAGCGGACAGATGCAGGGTGCGATTAGGGCACTGGGAGCTCGTTAATCCTTGTATACGATAACGGCAGAAAACGGGGAAGATGCATGGAAAAACGAGACGTACCACTGCTCGATAGCTTCCTTTAAAAGACTTAAACTGAATTTCTGCGATGAATCAGAGCAGGAAATCGATTAAAAATAGACCGACGGAAAGAGCAAAAGTAAAAAATAGAGCAATCTGATTCAAATGTCGTTTTCACTCACATCCTGAGTTGTTATATCCGCAGTACAAACCTATGCTCCAATATGTACCTATGCTCGTACAAAGGGAAAGTATCAATTCAATTTTTCATTTCATTTCAGATTCCTATTGATGCTGCACCTCCCAAAAATCCATGCGCACCATAATCATGTAAACTGCATCCGTGTCAATTTAGTACGCCAGGTTGTCATACCAGGATTGGAGCCCAAATCAAACAGTAACCACAAAATGATTAAAATTAATAGTTTCACTCATTTAATTTAGGTTAGCATGTGATTCAGCTATGCAGTGTTTTATTTACATAAATGCATTCATCAAACCTATCACAGCAGGAGGAAGGGGGTATACACTGGACAGGAAGCAGGCGGATCACATGGGACACACAGAGACATGGGATACAGGTGGATTTAATGCAAGCACATGATCTCTATATACAAACTACTTAGACCTGGATTTCACAGGACTTGTAACCTGGTTTTGGATAATATGTTGGGAGACTGGATGGAAATTTTACAGGATTGCAGAAAATGTGACATAATGCCATAAACCATGAGAAAACCGGCCAAACAGATTAAACACCACATATTGGACTTTAAATGGGCATGGGTTCTTGACACAAAATGTGATCATACCAATACCAAAAGACGAATATCGTTTTTAAATATGCAAAAGATTTATGAAATCTTTCAGTCAGAGTTAGACATGAGCCATCTTCATCTGAAAATGGCTTCTTCATGTTGTACCTCTTAACCTTTAATTTCACTGAAATTATACTAAACCCATACATCCAGAGCAAATAAAAAAATAACACACTAATTTACACAGCTGGATACTTTAGCAGCCCGATTCAGCTTAAGTATTTAGCTCAAGGTTACAATGAAGGAAATTATATTACAAGCAGGCACCAGCTATTCATCACGCTACCTTCCTCGCGTGTGTTTTTTTTTACATAATTAAATTAGCAGTTTTCAGCATCATCTTTCTACAGAGTCTCCCCTCTCCCACCCTCCTCCCCAGCCTCTGCACTCTGTCTTCCAAGCCAACGCTATTACAAGATGATCAGTCGTTTTTCCCATGTCCTGCATGTATCGATTTAAAGCGGCCGAACTGGCACCACTTATCGTCCTGCGGTGAGGAGCTCAAATCGCAGGCAGGCACCCCCGCACGTCCCCGACACCCACTCCACTGTGGGTGTATTTACTGATTCCACCCTGCACTGCGTTACAAATCTCAGTGGCAGACAGCCGCCTTTCCAAAGCATTAACCTGACATTGTTTCATTCTGGAAATATAACACAGGATTCTCACTCATAATACAATTTTGGTTCTCTTTGTAAATCTGTTTCAATCATCAGTATCAAAATTCAGCAACCACCTTGTTCAAGTATAAGAGTTTTTGTGCATGTCCACCAAGGGTATGATGAACAATGGGGGGTGGAAGTAGTGGGGGGGGGGGGGTGTTGAGATCTCTACCCATTTAGGGGGGGAACATGATTATTGAAGGAGGCGTATTAGCTGGTATAGCTGGTAATTTACACTCATGATGTCCGATATACTGCTAGTAATATGGTTGTGGCTCAGTGTAATTGTTACAATCGCTCTTAACAGTACTATGCTATCCATCCATCCATCCATTCATTCTCCATCCATCCATCCATCCATTCATTCTCCATCCATTCTCCATCCATCAGATCCATCCATTCTCCATCCATCCATTCTCCATCCATCAGATCCATCCATCCATTCATCCATCCAGTTATTCACAAGGTCATGATTATGATATATATTAAGAACAATAATTCATATTATTACATTTTATATTCTTCTGTGACCAGAATAAGCCATTAGGAGATAGATGGATGGATGGATGGATCCCCATGGCGACAACTGTCTAGTGCCTTTTCTCCTGCTCTGATCTATTCCGTGCTGGGGGGGGGCCCCCGGGGGGGGGGGGGGGGGGGCGGGGGCGGGCGGGGGCGGGGGGGGGGGGGG
>JAODJX010000051.1:1370339-1406039 GCA_026776945.1 Isichthys henryi
CCCCCCCCCCCCCCCCCCCCCCCCCCCCCCCCCCGGCCCCCCGGGGGCGGCCGCACTGCGATAATGGGAACCCGGACTGATGCAACACAACACAAGCAAACGCAAAGAAAAGCAGGGGCTGGACTGCTATCAGGCTGGAGCGCAGGCATCCATGAGGATCACAGCAAGTGGCAGCTACAGGGACCAAGGACGAGCAAACAGACATTACTCATTAGCTGCTCCACATGAGAAAGACAGCGCCCCCTAGAGGTTGGCAACGTACTGTAACATCATTAAGATATATTAAGCCGAGAGAGAAATACTATAGTACAGACATTGCGTTATTTTAGTATGGCGATACCAAGTGCCACCCCTATGCAACGAGTGTGTTTGCAGATGTCTAAGACAGTTTCATGTCTTATGTGATGTGTCCAGCATGTAGGCTGGTTCATCACATCAGAAAAACCAGTGGCCAGGTGAAGTGGTCCGTCTGAAATCCCATTTTACCGTTCAGGATACAGATTACAGGATCCCACCTTGGGTCTTACTGAATTCTGCTGCATTTGTAATAGCTTTTATATTCATTAATTAACCTCCCTGCACAGATTAAGTTATCGGGATGACTGAGGACTTAAGGTATCAATAACAGTATTTTATGATATAAGAAAAAATCCATTTGTCCATCTTCCAACCTCAGGGAGCATTGGGGATAATAAATATCCTGTAAAAAACATCCCTGCCCCATAATGAATCAAACGTCCCACGGTCCCCCGAAGAATTACGTGTGCTAATTATTAAAACAATGAAGCCCGCAGCCCTGACGAAAACTGCCCAGAACTTATTTCATTTGCAAACCCAAACCGCCTTTGCAAAACATAAAGCAACCAGCAAGTGTATAAATATAAGGCTGCATGCACTGGGCGGTCACGTCCGCGCACGGCGCCGCGGTGGGAATTCAGCAGCGGCCCCTAACTAAGCACCCGATGCATTCTGTGCCCACAAGAACAAACCACTGAGAAATGTGTTTACCCACCCCCAGCCCCCGCGTCCCGCGTGCTCCGAGTGCAAATCGCCACCGCCCCCGGGAAACACGCACTAGGAAGAGACGGGCAAGGAGGCTGCTTGAAATTCACCAGACGAAAGCGGCACCGGAGCGAGAGAGAGATGGAGAGAGAGCGTCACTAGTCAGAAAGTCGAGCCCCCCCCCCCCTTCAGCGACGGGCCCATTTCGTCACCAGCGGCAGTAACCTGGTGCTCTCGAGGGTCGGTACGGTAGAGGCGGGAGACCCACGCCCGTTATTAGTGACATCCACGAGATCATTTGACCCCTCCTTTTTCCATGGAACTGCGGTGGAAACGATGGCCCCCGCCACTCTAATCTGCAGCACGCCGTAATAAAGCGTGAAATGAATTTGATGTTTTACAGGAACATTTTTACAGGAACGTTTTACTTTACACTATACTAAAGGCAAGGAAACTCCAGTACAGACAGAGGCGGATCTAGCACTAAGATTACTGAGAATCTCACAGATTTAAAACACAACAAAGATTACTAATGCTGGACACTCTGCACTTATTTTTTAAAATAAACATTTGGTAAACTATCACACTTACAGTACTGTCCCCCTACAGAGGTAACAGTTTGATTACTTTTCCTTTCTGACAGAGTGGTGCTGAGGTTCTAACGAACTTGTTTTCCAGAACGTTCCACAAAATAAACTCTGGCATAGATGTCTATGGCGTGGGCCGGAAATCTTCTGAGGGGGTTAACATTCATCAGAGGCACAGGAACTGCAGACTGCAGGTGCCGGAGACACAGAAAGCCCCATATCCTTTCTGGGACAAGTGGCAGTGTCTTTGCTCATCAGACTGGTACAAAAAGGGAGGACACTGTCGAGCTGTCTCCGGTAGGGAGGGGTGCACGGCATCACGTGACACTTGGCTTGGTATAGAACAAGATCTTTGTTTCGCAGGAAACGGCACTAAGCAGAACCTGCTGGACGCCAAGCATGACTTAAACAGGAAAGGAAAAAAGTTGGTTCACTGGGGGTGCGGGCAGCGCAGGCTGGAGGGGGGGGGGGGTTTACGGCCCAGTGCCGTCATGGCAACTCCCAAGGCAACAAGACCCAAAAAAACCAGTACACCAATTAATACATGTCCTACGTAAAAGTGAGCACATCAACCAGTCACCTGACCCTCTCTACTATAGCCAATCTGAAGACATGTCCATTTTCCACAAGTGTTTTTGCAACAAGGGGTTGCAGGGAGCTTGGGGTTAAAGGGCAGGGGACATGTTGGAAGGTATGGTATTCCCATCAAAGACCTCGTGTATCACTCTCGCAATGCGAGAGTAACGTTCTAACAGCATCGCAGCTATGATCTAATACAAATGACTCAAAGAAATGTAATTTTCTGGGCCTCGTGATAGGACACACAGCTCAGCCTGGGTGTCGGGGGCAGCATCGCTGTGTCTCCCGCGTGAGATTAGCTGGCAGAGTCTCCACATCAGGAAGATTAGACCACAGTGCGGCAACGGAGAAAATTAGCGAAAAGTCTAATAGCAGGAGGAGTCACGCTGTGACCGGGAAGGAACTGAAAACAGGGATCGCAGAGACGGAGCGGTGAGGCCTGGTCATGAAATCCTGACAGTATGGACCCTGCTTCAGCGTGGGGTGGGGGCTGGTGGGGGCGCAAATGAATAACAGTGTATCCAGTGGAGAAGCGACATCATAATGAATTTTACGTGCAGCATTCGGCCAATCTGGCCGCATTAGCGAACCGCTGTCTTTCTGGTAAATAAAACAAAAAATCTGGCCTGCAGAAATAAAAAAAAAAAATAAAATAAAAAAAATAGCGTTGCTGTTCCGAGACGGCGCTTTACAACTTATAAAGGAGGGAAGATGGAAAAAAAATTTAAAAGCGCCAGTGGAAGTGAAGGAGAACGAGCGAGGGCCGAACGCACGGGGCTCCTTCGGAGAGCTGCTCGCCGCCTCGGAAATTATCTTCTGATTTAGCTTCACTCTGGCTTCACGCTCCCTGTTCTGCGTTTCCTGAGCCGGCTGAGAGCAGGGCGAGAGGGAGGGCATGATGGCGGGGAGAGGGAGATCGTGACTTATTCATTATAAACTTATTAAAATGATTACGGAGGTACGGACGGCACACCAGGTGAGAAAACGGCAGCTGCTGAAGCTGAAATTCAGGGCAGGAAGCAGGGCTTCAACGAGGCGTGGAGAAGCCCGACAGATGACCAGAGGGCCCAGATGATAACTGTCTACCGTCGTCCCGCAGTCTGTCTCGGGTCAGAACAATGTGACTCAGAGCAGAGGGTAACTTCACGCCCTGAGCCTTCTGCCGTGTGACCCAAACAAACAAAGCTCCCCCCCAGCTCAGAGCACTCCCAGGTCCCACGGTGACGCCATCACGGTTGGCATCTGTACCTCAAGAGCTCTGCTCCGGCAGAAGCAGAGGTCACCCCCTCCGCACCTCCTGCAGGAAGCCGGCGTGTGAGGTGACAGTGCCCTGATCACGCTCCTCGGCGACCTCTAAAGGGTAGCGGTATCGCAGCGCCCAATGAGGCGGAACTGTATACCGGGCGCTCCGCCCGGCACCTTCTATGAGGCCGCGCCTCGCGCAAAATTCATCCTGGAAGATTCTGGGTCAGCTGAGGATGATGAGGTGCTGACAGCCCCATGCTGGACTCTGTTTCCTGTGAATGTTTTTGTTTTTTTTTTTTTAACGTAGATGAAGCTGTGAGGATTCGAGAGATAAGCGCTTCTTCCATTGTGATTATTACCCAAGAAAGAGCCCTTTCTTGCTCTTATGGGATGGATGGATGGATGGATGGATGGATGAGTGTCTTTACCACTTAAGCTGAAATGTGATCTTGGAAACACGAGCATCGTGAGCCACAAGTGGACACTATCCGGCTGTTTCAGCCGAGTCGAGCTGAGAGCGCAGAGATTCACAGTAGGATCTGGGTTTCTGTCATTAACCGATTCAGATCTTCTACAGTGCAGAGACAATTCTACGGGTCAAAAGCGGCGCGCAACAAAATACATGTATTTAGCAGATACTACTATTCAAACAGTGACGTCACACTGCCGACGTGGGATTTGAACCGACGACCTTCCCAACACTATCCCAGTCCCCCAAGCTGCTGCAACGCCTCCGCCAGAGCAACATATACATCACCGACGACTGGCTTCCCATCCGACTGGCTAATGCACTGAAACCCAATCCACAGCACGGCGAAGGCAGCAGCTCTTACAACAGCCCTATTCCCGGACCGCCTTATAATTACATAACCCCAAAATGAGAAGGCGGCGGGCGAATCATCGGCATCTTCAGAAAATGAGGTCGGTGGATGTTCAACAGACATATTAAAAAAAAAAGAGAATAATGAGGCCACTATACAGTAATGGCAGCGATTACGTACACGTGAAGGGGAAAAAACATGCTATGTGCCATTTAATGAGCCGCCCTGCCGGTCTCCTGAGAAAAAAGAATGAGACAGAAGAGAGTGAGGAGGCCGTATTGCTGCAGCGATATCCCGCCTTCAGCAGCGGCGGTGATACTGTCATAAAACTGCTTTACACACGGAAGCGCAGCTCCCACGCAGCGAGGATTAAGGGGCACTGATGCATCGTCAGAGAAATACAGGAGGAGGTCAGGCTGTACGCCTGCTGCTATGCCGCCCGGTCACAGCTAGAGGGAATCAGCCAGAAGCATCGCCTTTCCTTAATAACCCATCCATTTGTCTCTATCCATCCATTCCTCCATCCATCCATCTCAATAACCCACCCATCCATCCATCTCAATGATCCATCTATCCATCTCTATAATCCACTCATCCATCTCTATAATCCACCCATCCATCCATCTCAATAACCCACCCATCCATCCATCTCAATAACCCACCCATCCATCCATCTCAATGATCCATCTATCCATCTCTATAATCCACCCATCCATCAATCTCAATTATCCACCCATCCATCTCTATAATCCACCTCTCAATAATCCATCGATCCGTCTCTATAATCCATCTCTCTATCCATCCATCATCCATCTCTATAATCTATCCATCATCCATCCATCCATCCATCCATCCATCTCTATAATCCATCCATATGTCCATCCATCCATTTCTATAATCGATCCATCCATCATCTATTCATCCATCCATCATTCTCAATAATCCATCCATCCATCTTTATAATCCACCCATCTCTATCCACCCATCTCACCAATCTGAAGAGAGGCTCATGGGAAGCCTGATCGCAGTGATCCCTGGCCAATGACAGGATTCAGAGGGCAGGGGGTGATGATAGCAGACTGTTGCCAAGGCTCTTACCCGTCAAATTCAGCTGAAAATCACACATTTGGGTTGTGGATGAGTGCGGGCCGTCCGCAGCACAGGAAGGCAACCACGGGGACATGGAGATGTTCATTTTACAGAGCAAACAGGAGGCAGCCTTGCAAGACCAGCCATTTGGTGAGTGAGTGACTGAGTGACTTGCAGGAAGTGCTATAGCTGTCTGAGCCGTTTCTAGCCGAGCAGCCAGGAAGCAGAGCTTACAGGACTTAAAATAATTCCAATTTCTGAAGTGACCAAAAAAAGTAGGCAGAAGTAATTTAAAGTTTAAAAATTAATTTCGAGTTAAAGGCGTTTTGTCTTTCCCATGATTAATTTGACTCTGGAAATCAAAGCCTCACAAATGGAGGCGTAACAGAAGGAGAAACACATCAAGCAAAATGCATTAAATTATGACTGTTTGAAAACCCTAATCAGACTGAATAAGGTCTGTTCTCCCACTGACACACTGTGAGCTGTGAGCTCTCCACGGACCCATCATTAGGCCTGAAAAAAGGCGCGGTTTGAATCGGCGACAGCCCGTGCCACCGCGTCCTGCCACATCCGAAAATGACCACACAGGAGCAGCTATATGCATCAGCGTATCGAATTACCGTCTGAATTATTTATTTTCTCAGCCAAGTCAATATAAAATGCCAGTGTGCTACGATAAGCATCTGGTGGCATGCCTCTCTACTGTAAATCCCCCCCGGTGGGTGCCAGTGCCCTGTATATCCTCCTTAGGCAGTAGTACCTGTTCACAGCCTCGATGTGGCTTTCCAGCACCAATTGCGTCACCCGCAATCCCACAATGCCCCACTCCGCCAAAGCCGACCACTCCGCTGCCTTTGGCCCACTTACGCACCGGCTGTCGCTTGTGAAAGTGAGTAGGATGACCTTCACGGAAGATTCGGCAGCTGTGCTCCACACAGGGGTCCAGCTCCTCAGGATAAATAAATTTACTGTTTACTTACATGTTTTTTTCCCCCCAAAATTTGCAAATTAATTTTTATGTTACAGGGTTGATCACCATTTCTAAAACTGAAACTTGACGTGGCGCTTTGATTTCAGCACTAAATTCGGCTCGTAGAAAGGTGAAAGGATTTAACAGATGAGATTCTCTGGCCACAAACAGCCGTCCCTGTGAGACCTCACTGCCTTTCCCTGTGATATTTCCCTCCCTGAAGGAGAAAACAGAGGTAGCACAGTCTCTGGTGAGCTGCAGGACATTACATTAGCTATTTATACCACATACGCCATCTTACACAACATTTATTTTTGTATGAAGGCTTTCGAGTGGCGGGGGGGAGGAGGTAAATTCTTTTATACTTTAACCATAGAAAGGAAAACACTGTAAACTTTCAGCAGTCATTTGCTGGTCATACCTTATTTGGAAATAAGTGTGCGAAAGAGGCACACTTTATTAAGACCACCAGAAACAAAAGGAGGTCGGGGCCCCATTAAATCATTCAGTAGCTGCCCCAATGAAACTAACTAAAGTATCAAGCCGATCTGCAGGCCAGAACTAGTCAGCTGACCAGGAGCACCAGAACAGGTCAGCTGACCAGGAGCCGTGGGGGGACCGCAGCCTGTCCTGGGAACAACGGGCGCAGGGAGGAACCAACTCTGGGCAGTCGCCAACACACTGCAGGGTGTACACACTCACACATACAATTACAGGGCCAATTTAGACTCACCAATCAACCTATCCTGTACACTTTTGGACTGTGGGAGGAAACTGGAGCCCCCGGCGAAAACCCACGCGAACATGGGGAGAGTGCACGAACTCCACGGAGAAAGGACCCGGGACGAGACCTGGGACCGAACCCAGGACCGTCTTGCTGTGAGACAGCAAGGCTAACCACTGCGCCACCCTGCCAGCATGGTCATCTTGCCTAAATCCATCCAGCTGGCCCTACTGATTATTAGCAGGATAATGAGTCCCATTTGGGTGTAGGGGGTGTCAGCGCTGGTCAAACCATAAGACAAGAGCTGGCCACCTAGGGTGCCCCCTACTGAGAGGGGGTGGTTTCACTTTGTCTTGGACAGTACTGGGAATGTTGGTTGGGAGGGGTGAAGCTGGCCTACGACTACACATGTGCTTCAACCGGCTAATTGCCGAACAAATCGCCGTGAAGGAGGGAACTGAGAAAATTATTGGATTGGTTTGGAAAGGGCGCCCAATATGCTACGCTTTCATGGGGCCTGAAATCTGTAGTCGTCTCTGGACGAACCGTACACCATTCCTGTACCTACCACCTGTTCTGATTGGGGGTCCTGGTCTTGTAATGTTCACCACGGCTGCTGGTTCGCACTAATTTCAGGAGTTAACTCTCAGGCTTATGAGATTTCAGCGCCAGAGGCTAAGATTTGTATTGGATGTCAGATCTGCTGAGCAGTGCAGTGCAACATAACAACCTGTAGCTTTTACTCATGACGCAGCTGATAAATTCGCCCACTTGTCCTCACCGGTGCAGGATACAGTGTTTATGGCTTTTTCACTTTGGCATCTCTTACTTAAACCTCACGGCCTTTTCTCATGGAACTGAAGCAAGCGCCGATTTGAAATCTTCCATTCTCGCGGTGTTTGAACTTTGGATCTCGAGTGGTTCTGTGTTATTAATTGATTAACAATTTCCAGGAATAGTATTAATAATCATGATTTTTTCTTTTTCATGGAACTTCGATTGCAGTATGAGGAATGACTCACTCTGTATATCGCGGAACACTCTCACGACTATAGAATGAAGGCCGTAACTTGTGTTCTATTACTGCAGAGTTGGAGCAGACATCACTAAAGGTTACTGGCACAGTGAATTACCATGTAGATACTAATGATTTGTCATCACTTGATTGGACTGTTTTTGCTCTTCATTACACTGACTGCAAACATGTCTTTCTGTCGTCTATTGAAAAGATGAGATAATAACTCACCACCTTCAAATGCAGTCAGTGGATACCCTTGGTGTTTGGTACAGTAGGGGTGTAACGATGCACCGCGGTAGGCTAATCATCCGTTTATGTTAACCCAAGGGGGCGTAATAGGCAAACAACTGAAAGAAAAAAAGCTTTTCTGCAAATGTACTGTTAATAAGCGGGAATAAATAAGAATTGTGAGGTCTTCATTTCCAGTACGTCTTCGTACATTTTTACATTAAGGACATTCTGATTTCTTTTTATTTTTCTGCAGGATAAACAAGTTTGACAACTGCTTTTATTTATAAATGTTCATAAATGTTCTTAGTTTGTTTTCAGTCTTATTTTGTTGAATATTTTGTGAACGTATTGAACCATGAGCCTAGAATCGTCTATCAAGTCGAATAGTGAATAGACTGTACTGTAAGGGTTAGGTTTAGGGTTAAGCTTAAGTTCAGGGGCTATAGCCCCAAGTGTTCAGGCACCTTTTTGTCTTGTAATCCCAACAATCCGTGTATGTTTCGTTCATTCATTTTTCCATTCAAAACCAAAAAACCGAAAACCGAAAAGTTTTTTTTTTTTCTTTCAAATATCGGTTTCGAAAACCAAAATCAAAAGACAGATAATGAGCCATTTTCCAATTTCCCATTTTGCACTCAAATCCAAAAGCTCATATTCCATTTTGGTATCGTCAGTCAAGTACACACTTTGCTTTTGTACCTATCTTAAGAAAGAAGATACTGTTTTTGTACTGTTTATTATACTGTAGTACAGTGTAATGCTGGGCAGTATGACCTAAAATGAATATCTCATTACAATTAATGAACGATTACTTTCCTTTACAACAGAGGGAAGGAGATTCGGGGGGCAACTAGGAACGGATGAAACAGGCTAATGATTAGACAGAATTGTTGACATTTTAAAAACTTCCGTTTTCGTGATTGATCAGTCAACTTAATATGTGATACTTGAATTTAAATGGATTGATTTAAGCAGCTCTAATGACTAAATTATGTGTGGATTAACAAACATATATACTTGAAATATAACAGATATCTTGTCTGTTGTTATGTCTTCTGGCCTTAGAGAAAGCCTTCCACTATCAATAAACAACAGGAAGCCATCCATTTTATCACTGTGAGACCACCATGCATAACAGTCACTTCCGGGTTACGCCGTTTGCACCCAATGAAAAACCAAAATGGAATATGTGCGCTCATTTCCCGATTTTTCCTTTTTGCATTTGAGCGCAAAACGGAAAATCGAAAAGTGGCTCATTATCCGTTTTTTGATTTTGGTTTTCGACAGCGATATTGAAAAAAAAACCTCATTTTTTGGTTTTCGGTTTTGAATTGAAAAACGAATGATACACGGATTCCTAACCCTCGTTTTCTTCTCACTCCTGAGTCAAGAAATAGCAGGCATGCAAAAGAACATTTTGCCTGTACTGATCTTGCTGAAACATCAATCGCCTACTACAGTAGGTGTCACAGGAGATCGCCAGACATAGGTGCCATTGCATCGTTTCTTCTGAGAAAAGTTCCTTGTGTTTTCCACAAAAGCGACACAAGAAGGTGATGTCCAAATCGGTGGAACCGGATCAGCATGATTTCATTACGTAAGTGTAAGTCAAGCGTAAGGGGGAGCTGTTGGCGGAGAGTGGGCTGAACTCTTCCGGGGAAATCGGACTGAGAAAAGTCAAGAGAGAGCCAAGTATCTGCAGTTACCTTTGCTGGCTTCATGACCTGTCAGGAATTTCTTTAGTCCCGCACCTGAGGAGTGAGCTAAATCAGCGCTGGTGAAAGGCGCCAAAAAGATCAAAAGCAGAAATCGATTCAGAAGTAGAACAGCATGCAAAAAAAAGTAAAAATCGGAAGAAAGAAAACCGTAGGTAAAGCCCTATCGCACTAACA
Organism: Isichthys henryi; assembly: GCA_026776945.1. Taxonomy (NCBI): domain Eukaryota; kingdom Metazoa; phylum Chordata; class Actinopteri; order Osteoglossiformes; family Mormyridae; genus Isichthys; species Isichthys henryi. The sequence goes on from JAODJX010000051.1 coordinate 1,380,501, forward strand.
TTCACGTTGTACTACTGAAGAATCTTATAGGAAAAGCAGTACTTTTTGCTGAAAAAACCCAGCAAAGCAAACCAGGCCACCGGAGGACTGGATGAAAAGGCAACAGGGGGCATCCCGCAAGCACACAATCTCCCCTTCAAATGCCACGTGTGTCCCCGTGTCACCATTAATTGTCTAGTCACGTAAACATTGTCTAGTGATCTGAAGCTGCAAGCATTAATTATTAATAATGATTTATGGCCACACTAAAGAGCACTTTCTAGATATTTACCGGAATCGCCTTAATTGCAATTATTATGGCTGCTCATTAATGGCCATCGTTAGAGCAGGTACAGTGTAGCACAGCTAAGGGCTACATCTAGCTACATGCTAATCAGCTAATGATGATACAAAGAGCGGCTTATGTGATGTTTTAATTTGTCACACTGGCCTGACAGCCACACGGTTCATTATATTCTTACTGATCCCAGAGCCATAGTAGGCTTGGGAATATTACATACAATCAAATCTTCTAGACATAGTATTTTGATGGTGTTTTCAAAAGCAGTAATAAAATTTGCCCAGGGGGGAACAATGACAATGTTCTACCGTATTATACCCGGAGTATACCCAAACTACCGTATTATACCTGGAGTATACCCAAACTGCCGCATTTTACCCGCAGTATACCCAAACTACCGTATTATACCTGCAGTATACCCAAACTACCGTATTATACCCGCAATATACCCAAACTACCGCATTATACCCACAGTATACCTAAAATGCTGCATTATACCCAAAATACCGCAGTATACCAAAAATTCCCCGTATACCCCAAATACTGCAATTTACCTAACCTTGTACTTAGGAGTTCTTTGGAGACTAAACCTAGCCACACTTGTGCCTATTTGACTCCTTCACAGCACGTATGTTCTCAGTTGTATGTCGCTTTTGACAAAAGTAACTCCTAAATAAAAGTATATGTAAATGTATTACCTCAATAGCGCCTTAGTCACGGGATATTTCACAGCTAACAGCATCTAAAAGTACTGCAATCCTAAAACAAACACTTCCTGTGCAAATTCACATGTGAATATTTTCAGTGTCTGTCTAGTTCACATTTTCTTTTTTATTCCCAGATTTACAGCGTTGCAGGTGCTTCTGGTATTGAAGCAGATTGGTTGTCATCCTGAAATAATTAGGCTTAATTCCCAGCAGAGCATGGAGGTGCCGCGCAGTTAACAGCACCCCCGCGTTGGACTAAGAAGGCTGGGCTCCCTGCCTGCGATCCAGCGGGCAACACCCATGGATATGCAGCGACTTCCAGACATCTGAGACCGCATGGAGAATCTGGGATTTTCTTCCAGTTAATCTTGGAAATAAACAAAGTTTTGGCATCGACTAAATCGTAACAGCATTTCACAGAAAAAGTCCCATTTAGTAAAGAATCCACATTTGAAGTTTATGGCGGTAATGCAAGGCTTTATCTACAGAGAGGAGTGTGTTCGTTTATTTCAAAATTCAAATTTTCATGATATTATAAATTGCAATTAATGAATTTGAATTGAATTAGAAAAAATGCAAAATAGAAGCATTTTCACTAGTGGCCTCGGAGTTGTTGACCCCACTGTGTGTCTGATAAGAGACAATATGGAGGTACAGCACCACCAGGAGACAGCCCATGCAGGCACGGCATTCTGGGAGAAGCGTCTAATTTGATTACAGACTCCCATGGAGGGTTTGGGAAAGCTGAACTGTGTGTTCTGTGACCGGATATGGAGACCAGCCCAACCCTTCCCGGAGCTCCCATTCAATCTTTGCTACTGTCTTTGTGACTTTCATGAGTCCCAAGTGGAAGCTCTTTGATGGCTCAATAAGTGCTAAATCCGCCATACGCATACATGACGGCTGCCACTTCAAGTATTTTCTGTTTCAGGCGAGATGAACACCTATAAATACATACGTGCTGCTTGAAGATCTTTTTCGTGCCTTGAGCTAATGAATGCAGGATGCAATTTTTAATCAAGCTCTTCCCTTAATGTCATTCCAGAAGATTTATTTAACAATCCCCACTAATTCATTAGTTCTTCAGGAGAATATTTTCATTGCATAATCAGAAGCCTTCATCAGAATTGAAATAGCATCAGTCTATACAGCAGCAAGTATCTGAAGTTGCTTCCAGTCTTGAAAATCGTGTTCTCATATTCCTCTCACCTCGTGTGGGTGTGAATATTAAATATGTATATATGCCGTCAGTGGCCAGTTTCAGAGATACACCTGCTTGCTAATGCAAACAGTCTGCAACTGAATACATGCACCACGCAGATGGGGTCAGGAGGTTAATGTACTGGTCAACGAATTAGAGTAATTAGAACGGCCAAAAAACCAGATCTAAGCGATTTTGAGCGGGGTGTGAGCGCTGGTGCCAGATGCGATGAATCGAGCGCCTTGCAAGCAGGCATCCTCGGTGGCAGTTCACGGCGAGTTAATGAGCGAGGTCAGAGGAAAATGGCCAGACTCGTTAACGCTAACATGAAAACCATGAGTTCAAGAGTAACAACTCAGGACAACAGCGGTGCGCAGAAAGCTATTGCCAAACACATAACTCGTCAAGCTGTTCTGGAGGCGAAATTGGATCTTACCCAGTACTAGGTGTCTTACAACGAATAATTATTAGGCAGGCGTACACTTCAGTTCTGCCGGTGTACGATTTAATGAGCTGCTCTCGTGCTTCATGCCAAACAGAGAAATCTAGAAAAGCTAATCTAGAAAATCTGCCTAGCATGGAATGACACAAACCGTCGCAGCCTGCGACCCCAGCATTAGCGATCAAGCCGCACTTCTCATGATAACCTGACGAATGGCGTAAATCGCAGCCATGACGCCCCATAAATGATGCCGGCACTCTCCTCAGCTTTGAGTACAGACGAATCCCGAATTGCCCGTGTCCCGTGCCCCCACTGGGACTTATTCAGGTGGCGTGCATGACGCACTGTCTCTAATAAATGAGCCTAGAGGAAACTTTACAAGCAAGAGTAGCACGTCCCACTCTTCCCGCTGGCAAGGCTGTCGACCGTCTCACGTTTCTAATTTCTGTTGCACTTGAACTTCAGGACCCCAAGAGGAACGGCAACGTCAAAGGAAAAGCAGCACCAAGAAACACGTTCCGATGAAGGACGCTTCTTCTGTGAGTCGCATGTGCAAAGCCCATAGCACGGCTAGTCACTCTGTTGGGTAGCTGGTCAGCTCAGGCCCATCTTAATTATGGACGTGAGGTGGAGGTTTGGGTAGAGGCGTGCTTCTGGAACAATCTCAGGGCGTAAAAAATAGTAGACTGACCGTGTCAGAGCAGATCTCCAGTAATATATTTTGCAGCCAGTTCTGGCTCTATGCAGGGCCGATTCTACAACTGCTTTTAAGGTGGGGGGGGGGGCATAAGAGGACTCAGAATTCATACAGTGGGGGCAAGCTTATTATTAGCCAATGGTATGTTTTAAATTTGTGACTGACAGGGGCTGGGCACTCCAGGGGGCCAATCAGTTTTCAGCTGAAGCCAATGTCCCTGTGGCCCCACCCCTTTATGTAGTTCAACGTAGCATACTTCTAAACATTCTAATTGGTCCTAATTGTATCTTTACTATTGCTTATCTGGGCTGGTTAATTACATTGCAGTTTTGTAATTCAAAATTTTCCATGCTAAGGGTCGAGTCTAATTATAAAATAATACACGTTTTACAAACATTTTCACACTTCTGTGGCACGTCGCCCACTCAGTTTACCCTTCATCTTTTCCGCAGACGTTTTTCCGCAGGATGACGCGCGCAGCCAGCAACGTGGCACACGGTGATGCTGGTGCGTCTCCACGTAACTGGCCGCGGTCCTGAATCTACACAGGCTAAAGGAAAAGGCAGCCGCCCGCCAGCGCTGGCTGTCTGTCTGGCAGCGGGAACAGAGAGACTCATCAGTGCCAAGTTCAGGCAAAAGCAAAGAAAAGACAAGGAAAAGGAATAAAGTGACAAACAGTAAGCGTAGCGCGCGACGGCACGCGGCTATTTGCTGCCCACAAAAGCAGAAATGTCTGGTCCGTCTCCCAACTAAACTGCTGCCTTGCTGCAGATTTTTCTGTCTTCCTTTGGGGAAAACTGCTTTCATCGCTGGCTGCCTACGGTCGTTCGCTCAGTGCCTGGGCCTGAGCTGATAGTGACCCCTTATCCCGTAAGCAAACATCGCATTAGAGCGGGCCGCATCCACGGGAGACAGAGCCCCATAGGGTCGCTCTCCACGCAGCCGTTTGTTAACTGCATCGACCCGGCGTGTCCACGACATGGAGGCTTCAAACAGCTACCCAGAGAGGCTAGACAACCGCGCAGCAGAACATCAACCAGGACCTCCGGTGAGACAAAAATCTGTAGCAGATGTACCTGCCTTTCTGTACTGGGAATAGGTTGGGTCCCTTGGTGTGGGGAGGTGGTGGACAGCGACGGACTGGGCGTCACTAGGTGGTAAAGATAAGAGACTCCGATAGAACCAAACGCGATGAATCTGGGCAAGTCGTGAGGCAAAACGAAAGCAATTTACTACAAAGCTGAACAGGAAACGTAACTTTCATGGTTGGAAACACAAACAAAATAATTATGTTCATCCTTCTCGCATCCTCTATTCCTCACCATAACTTCCTCACCATCTAGTCAATTCGGTTTGTCCATCCATCCCTCCACCCATCCATCCTGAGGGACACTCAACGTGAGATGCCAGTACGTCGCGAGATGCCTGATGCACTTACTGGACAACAGAAGGAAACTCATGTTACATGGGGAGAAAATGCAAACCAGCCCCAGTGGCAGAAAGCAGTAGTGCAACTTCCATATGCTAATTTGCATAATGCCCGATCCAGGGATGGAGTAGGAAAGGCTGGGCCCCCCTGGCAAAATGTCACCTTGGGTTCCTCGGCCAATTTAATGTATAACTTTATATATTTCAGGGCCGTATTAAAGTGCCCCCCTCCTATATACACGCCCCTACTGCTCCCTTTGCCCTGTCCATATTGTCCCAAACCTTAGCGACAGCAACAGGAGTCGCAGTGTCATAAACAGCCACGCAGCTATTACAGCTGGTGGGAATGGAGGAGACCCCCCCTGTGGCAGACAAGGGACAATAAGAATGAGTAAAGTTTAAAAATGCAGCAAACTGCAGCCTGCAATTTAGCTCAGTGACTCCCAAGAGCTCTTGTGTGGTTTGGAGAGCGAGAAAACGTGATGGATTGAAAGCATAATTAACAACAACAACTGTCATCAAAGCCTGTGATAATGTTATGAGGGAGAGGAGTGCACTGCCCAGCCTTCCCATCCGCGGTGACAGGGAGCGGTGCCCCCGCTTCCCTGATCGCCGCTGTCTGCTAGCCCCGGGCTCAGCATAGCTCTGTAATCTCCGCTGTCGGCTTTCTATTGCCGCCGATGACGAGATTTAGTGGCGTCGCTCATTCTCTCATGACCCACGATGCATTGCCCACAAATCCCGCCTGTCTGATTGCAGACACTGATTGGACGGCCACCCCTCCACTGTCGGAGACTCGGGAAGCCCAAATTCGCAATGCTAACGCTCCACACTCCCCGCGCTTGAACAAACGAAGTCCACGGTGTCCCAAATTTACTGGTCTGCTGACAAGGACAATGGGGGTCATGTGACATTCTTCTGTTTTTACGCTGTGTCTCTTCACCTCAAAAGAAAAGCAAGGAGAGGAAGATAGGCCTGTAAATGGCCGAAACCCCAACACAACCCCCAACTTCCCTGCCGCCTCACAATCGATCACTTCCTCTCTCCCTAGTTCATTCGTAAAGCCTCCATGACCCAAGTGTATTACAGCAGCATAAATAAACCGCTAAGTGAGAGAGAAAGAGAGAATATTGCATTACATATGGATCCAGAATGTCCAGGGAGACAGCACAGGGAAGCCAAGCTTTTAGAGGGGAATACAGCAACCCATAAAGGAAATTTGACAGGAAGTTGACATGTATTGGGTTTAAGGCGACTTCCTCTGTCCCCTGTGCTGTGCACAGTAGCGCCTCATAGTGGCCATCTCTATGCATTTCGTCTGCAAATACGTTTGCCAAAATATCACCGGACATGGGAAGGCACAGTATACTTTCTGACACCCTATAACACTACAATATAAGAGTAAAAGTCACCTACACCAGGGTACAATACCGCTTACTGAGAATAAGTGCCACAAGCAGAATATAGCTAGCGATTGGTTTTTCTTATAAAAAGCAGATTAAGCATCACTGTTCTAAATGTGCAGGCAGGCCTCCATCCATTCACCCAGCAAACACAATAATATTAGCTGCAATTATCCAGTTGATGTTGAGACAAGGAGGTTAGAAGAGATGAGACAGACCCTTCCCATGAGACATCGGGGTAAGAAAACGCAGCACATGTGTAATACGCTAAACAAGATGCTAATAAACTTCAACAGACTTTCACAGAGCGTCACCTTCACCATCTTCATAACGCCTCCTTGTGCTTTGGGGTTTGGGTTTGGTGCGTGGGCTTTACTGAATAAACACCCACACCCTTAGCGATGGCGGGCAGTCGCAAATATGGTCTGACGCTCACGACACAGGGAGCAGTGGTAAATATTCTGGGGTACTTACGAGAATTTTTAATGATACAAATTACGCGCACCATATGTGCACCCTTAGAAGGATCCTGCCTGTCCCGCGGTGGGCTCGTTTCTCAGGAGCTCTGACGTGTGACACACGCACGACACCCATCAGCCCAGACTTATTTACATTCAAGCAATTTTACGGGACGACTTCCAGGTTTTCACACAGAACCGTGCTGCCAGTTTTCCAGAAGCACCATTAAGGTTTCGCCTGCGGGCCATTTACGAGGATGATATGGGTGTGCGAACTGCCCCGAAATCGAGAGACATATCCTACCACCCCCCCCCCCCAGCACAATACAACACAAAACTGTCCAAGTGGTTCAGTCCATTTTAGGGCCACAAACAACTACATGAGAAGCAGTGAGATACTGAGCTTGTAGATCCTCTGAGCAGAAGGATTCCAGGATTTATCTCTAATTGTGGAATAAACTTGTTTTTAATGAGTTCAAAGTGAATTTTCAATCTTTCCATCTGGAGTTGGTGGAGTAAAACAAGAAAAAGTATGAAGCTCGGAGTGGAGGCGACGTTAAGTCAGGTGTGTTAGTGATAAAAAGGAGCCCGGCATTGAGGGCCATCATTTAACATCCACGGTCAAGCAGCGATTCTGTCATCACTCCGCTGCAGATTTACAAAAACGGGCAATGCTACTTTGTGACTGTGCGGGTAATTTTTTGGACACCTTTAGTTTCTCATCATTTAGTAGGAAAAAAAAAACAGATAATTAGATTTCAGCTAACGGGAGTTTAAGAGAATCTAACACCTGCAGTTGCGCAAATTGTCCGATACGCTTGACTTCTTCTTGCCTTGTAAAAAGAAATAAGTAACACAGAAAAGCCAATAAAGAAGACAGCATTTGGACGGACGTAAGAAATCGTTCTCCCTTCACTTAGCAGGCTTGCTAGTGCTCCCTACCTACTGCAAAATGTGACCTACAGGGCATTTACTGGTTGTGGAACACGGACCAATCAGAGAGGACATTGACCAATCACAGTGAATGTGGACCAATCAGAGAGAACATGGACCAATCACAGAGAAGTTGGACCAATCAGAGAGAACGTAGACCAATCAGTAAGAACATGGACCAATTTCAGAGAATGTGGAGCAGTCAGAAATTGTGGACCAATCACAGAGAACTTGGAGATGCAAGTGATCTATGAAGTCTGGGAAATCTGAACCATAAAACAGGGCACTGTTAGAACAGGCTACCGACGCCTTATGAAGCGATTCTGGATTGTGCAGCCAAGAGAAAAAAACACGATTTAAATCCCTGGCTTATCCTGCAGACTAAAAAACGCAAGTAGTCCCGCTTTCTAAATGTGGATGGCAGATTCTGTGCAATGGCACTTATTTTGAGCTTGGAATCCGCTGTGTCTTGGGGTAGAGTGTTATGACGACGTAGAGGCTGTTGAGGTGTCAGTGACGGACACGCCACTGGTCCTCTCGAGCAGGCTCTTCTGTGAACACCCCCAACAGAGATGTGTAGGGCGGAGGGCCACCATGTTGCGCGAAGCCTCCCACTCATGCGAAGGGAGCGTGTGCCCATTACGCACCTCGTAGACTTCCGGAAAAAAACACATAACACTGCGGATTATAGGACGGTGCATCCTCCAGCCCGGGCAAACAGCACCGCGGCAAAACGCTGCTAAGCTACGAATTCATCTTTCACCATCATGGGCAATAAAGGAGACATGTTTGGACCATGGGTCGCAGAACACGATTAAACGGTGCGAACAAACACATATAATCAGATATAATCTTCTGTTTCAAAAAGCATGGATATAATTCAGGATTTACTAATAAGTTTCACTGCTTCACATTAAATTATTTGTATGCAGATTTTTCATGATTTTTTTTATCACTGCATTGTTAATTATGCTCCACAAATTACCCAGACATGAGTCTGCAAGCCCCCCACCCTGAAGTCCATGGTTCCTTCCAGTGCCCAAAAAAGCCCTTTATTCCGAACTGACCCCAGGAAATGACTGCAGTGGTATGGTAAGACTCGGAGCTAGCCGTGGTGGCTAACGCGGGCAGCATGCCCTCTGGGCGCCGTGCCGCAGATCTGTTTTAATTTCCTCATTAGTTCAGTAGCCCAGCACATTTTCCTTGGAGCAGGGAGGAAGGACGAGGAATTAGGCGGCCCGACCCTCCACCCGCGAACGGCATGAGAAGCACACTGCAAAGTGAAGCATCTGGAATGCAGGAGGTTTGCTAGCGGCAGCTCAGCCTCCCTCACAAGAGTAAAGTGCGACTGTACGGCTGGAAAAAAACACATCAAGACGCCACCCTCCCCACAACATCAAACAGAGGAGGATCACATATTGTTGTTAAAGTTAAATCCATGCATAATCACACTTTGATATGCTAAAATATCCATTACTACTTCCAGGTGTCTGGGGGGAAAAAATTAAATGTCAGTGAAGTACTTATTTTTTTATAGTTTGAATGAGCTGCATTGCCCCCCCAGACCACACCACCCCACCCCACTAAAAACTCAGCGATATGGAGAGCTTGAAATACGTTTAACTTCAGAAGATGCATTAGAACAAATGGCCCAACTAAGCTCTTATTTAGTAAGAACAACATCAGAATCGACCCAGGATAGATCATAAAATATGCCAAACCGTGGAAATGAAGTGGGAAGTTAGGGTCAGGTTTACCCCATATAAGGGTTACCTCGTCCCGCTGTCTTACTGTGGGCTTGTCAGGCTCGTTAGGCCGCTCGTTACACTCATAAGCTGCAGCAGCCATTTGCGGCAGGCGGTCCCACAGCAGGACTGCTGAGGGGGGTGGTCCGATTGTGGACGGGCCAGCGCGGCCGGCCTTCATGGGAATGAGGGGCCAAGATCCCCGGGGAGGGAGGGCGATCTCCTCCCACATCTTTCACATCTTTGGCCCATGGAGCGAGAAGGGGGGGGGGGTTGGTGGTTACTCACGGTCGCTGCAGAACGAGCCCCCGTAGGACGTCATGGTACAGTCGCAGGAGAAGCCCTCCCACTGCTGCAGACACACGCCCTGATTGTAACAGGAATCCTCCGTACAGGTGGTACTGGGGCCTAATGGGATGGGAGGTCAGAGTGGGGGTGGGGGGGGAGGGACAGTACTCATTACATCATCACCGTGATTCAGGTCCGCTACAGCTGAATCGGGACGAGCGCTCCGGCCCGGGAGGTGAGCCCCGACTTCTGTCTGCTGTTATACTCATGTGCCAGTTCGAAAATCCAGGCCATATGTGTGGCGCTTCATTGAATTATTTAATAAATGGAAAAATAATACAGGGATGGTCTGCAGGCTCATCTCCGGGTGGCTTCCATCTGAGACAAAGCGCGCGCAGGCTGTTATGTTTTTGCAGAATAACTGATCTGTACAGAATAGCCGGAGCAACATCCAAAAATGTTAACAAGGGGGAGGGGAATTTAGTCAACATGGCGGCCGATTTTTCTGCCCCCTACCGAAATTGCCGCTTCAGCCCAATATCTGAAGAGGCGACTGACTAAGCCACTCCCCCACATCGGAAACAATGAAGGAAGTAAGCTCCTGATTGGCTGATAGTCATTCTTGAGGCTAGTTGTCAAAGGGAAAACAAAGGCAATCAACTCCTGATTGGCTGTTAGCCTTTCCCCAAGCTAGCTGTCATGGCGACAGCAAAGGTAATGAACACCTGATTGGCTATGAGCCTTTCCCTAGGCTAGCTGTCACGGGGAACCAGGAAGGTAGCCAACTCCCGGCCGACTGTTATCACCAAACTTCTGCGGAATTAAAGGCGTGTGCTTATTAACTGTGCTAGCGTTTAATTTGGTCTTTCATCTTTTCCCGTTAGCTTGCCTGAAACCAATCAGCCGCGAATCAATACAAGCTTATTTCGTGCGGTAGAGGGCAAATCTGGAAAACTGGAAGCAAGTCACCACAGAATGATTTGCAATGATTTATGGTTCGTTTTCCTACAACTTAGAAAGTGGTACTCCTCGAGCACACTTGCGTTTAAGATGACAAACATAATGTTATGTGGTAAGTAAAATTGACTTGATCGTAGGTGACAGACCCCGGCCATGAACGGTCGTGGTGTCAGGACTGAAACCGAGGTCTGTCAGTACCCCAGCCAGGCCCTGATACGACCCCTGTGATCCCTACGTGGTTTGCCATATTGCAGTGCTTCCTGATCCGGTCCTCGGGGACCCACAGCGGTCCACGTTTTTACTCCCTCTAAGTTCCATGTGCACTAACTCTCTGGGAGAGAGCAAAAACGTGGACCGCCACATTCTTGGTCTTGAGAAATCCCCCTGAACATGTGATAGTCATGTGACAGTCATGTGAGGCGTGAGAGACCCACCGTCACAGCCCCGCTCCACCTGCCCCACCCTGTGGAGGGCGTCTGCTATCAGGTCCGGCAGTCTCCCATTGAGGTCCACGGAGGCCAGGCAGCCCTGGTACCCATCCCGGGACGCAATCAGCTTGGGCAGGCTGTTATACATGCTTCTGGCGACACCACCGATGTACAGCTCTCCTGGAAAACATAAAGGGTTACTGGAATCGCTAGCTTTCACATATCCCATCATGCTCTGCTCTTACAGACGCGCACACACACAGGTGGAAGAGAGAAACTATGGGTCCGAGTGCAGGGCCGGCCGTCCATCCGACACCCCCTGAAACATTTTTTGGGAGGTTAAGGGCCTTGCCCAAGGGATCAACAGAGATACTCTACCAAGTGTGGGATTCAAACCAGTGACCTTCTGATCACAGACAGAGGCCCTAAGCCGCTGAGTCACACACTGATCACATACAGAGGAAAGAAAAACGGATAAGAATAAAGCAGATATTGATAACTCTCTTTCCTTCATTCAGCTACATGGTATAATTCATCATCCATCCATCCATCCATCCACCACTTCTCCAGTACATGATCAGGATGCTCTTGAAGCCTGTTCCAGGAAGCAACGGGCACAGATCTGGCGGCACCCTGCACAAAACGCCAATCTATCCCATGGTACAAACTGGCACAATCAATCACACACTCTGGGAAAATTAGTCATGGTGACACATTGTGGCTTTAACCCAATTTCCATTTCATTCTTTTCAAATTAAAAGTGTTTCCTACATTTACCGACTAATTCTACACTTTGACGGGGAAAAAAAAGTGATGCAGTTTTTTTTTTTACTAACAGAACTAATTTTGCTTTTGCAGCTTAATGCGCTGCGGATTCCCCATCGAAGGCCTTCATAAAGCCTAGCAGCCCCAGGATCAATAACGAGGCGAATCAATAGCACAGAGACAAACAGAAGCTGGGAATCCTGCACTGCTCATTAACACAGTACGAAACGACATGTGTAAGCAAAAGATACGGCAGCGGATGACACGTCTCCTTCCTAAATCCTCATTAAATAAGACAAAAAGCGCGGCCACTCTCCTCTCCTTGTCCTGCTCTTAGACGTAGTTTGGAAAGGTAGAAAGTTTACACAATCAAACGAGGCTATTTAGCCGACACGGGTCTTACTTCTAGGATCGATTTCCTGCCACAAATATTTACATTAAGGCCAAAGGACTGAAGGAAACACTTTGCATCGTTATGAAGAGTTTTTAAATAGCTGTCAGTTACTTGTATTATTATTATTAGGTTCCATTAAGTCGGTTTCAGCACCTGGCGACCATGCAGACTTGGTTCTCTTCTATCTAGTTTTCAGGGCTTCCAAATTGCAGAATGTGCAACACACAATGCATGCTGGTATTGGGAAGAGTGCAGAAAAGTTGCAGTTCCACATGGGATTTACAGAAACGGTTTCAACAAAAAATAGCATAATATTCTAATGTCAGCAAGTATCAATCAGAAGGCAGGAAAACGTTTGCACACCTTTAGCTTTGGATGATTTCCTCTTGCATGTTAAAGAACGCCCACGGTTAGCCAATTTAATTATTAGTATTCTTTCCCAGAATGCTTTGCTGTTACTCGATAATTGTTTTCTTTCAAAAGAAGGTGAGAAACACACCTTGGTGTGTGGAGGCTATTTGTGCCGATTCGCCGCATAGGCTGCACGTCGCAGTAGGTGAGGGGGGCATTACTCGGCAGGCTGCCCCGACCTCGCGCTGTGGAGTGTTGACTGACTGCACAGGTCATTAAAACTTGGGTATGCTGCTCTTACTAGCTTAACTATCATGTTTGGTGGTTTGACAAATTTTATTTGTTTAGCAGATACTTTTACCCAAAGTGACGTAACAAAACAGGGCTTGACATTTGAGGTTAAGGGCCTCACTCAAGGGCCTAATTATATGTCTATGTGTCTCAGATTACCGATAGCCATATGTGTCTTTACTTATACTGTATGTCTACGTGTCTCAGATTACTGATAGCGATGTGTCTTTACTTATATGTCTATGTGTCTCAGATTACTGATCGCAATACCGACAGCTGCACACGCACCGTGTGTGTAAAACCAACCTCGCTTGCGTGTCGCTCAGACAAAGGTGCCTGCTGTGTAGAAGGATGTGAACATTAATGGACCCCTCATCACTAATTCATATAGATATTATACCAGGAAGACAGAAGGAAGATGGAGGGATAAGGCAATAAAGGAATAAAAAACAACACACATACGGGTTTGTACTCCTACTTTTGTGGGGACAGTTCATTCATTGCAATGGACATAACCCTAATCCCAACATCACGACCGTAACCCTAACCCTAATCCCAACATCACGACCGTAACCCTAACCCTAATCCCAACATCACGACCGTAACCCTAACCCTAATCCCAATATCACAAACGTAAGCCCTACCCAGCCCTAACCAAACAAAACACAAGACTTTACAAGGCATTTTTCATTTTTTGACTCGTTGCAGGTTTTTATAAAATTGAGTTTCCCCTTGTGGGGACTGAAAAAAAGGTTGCCACATCATCAAAAATAACAGGTTTTTAATCACATTGTAGCAAAATTTGGTCCCCCCAATGTAATGTATACCTGGGCCACACACACACACACACACACACACACACACACAAAGGACCAGTCACCTGGAAGAATCACTTAAGATTTGAATGCTTAAAAACAAAAATCATAATAGTTTTTCTTTAAAATAATAATTAAACTCTGACTGATCATCAGTCAGTGTTTTGGTGGATAATTTATTTATATTTTGCTTCGTTAAAAAGGTGCGTGTTCGTCGTGTTTCACTGAGATGTGAGCGACCCCAAGAGATGGAGGGAGACAAGTGTGTCTTTTGATGTCAAAAAGCACAAAAAAGAGGAAATATTTTACCGCTGGTAACAAATTACTGTATGACATCAAAAGGTGCCATAGGCTGAAACACGAGCTGCTGAGATGAGGCTAACTGCAGATTTCACACTGAACTGAAAATAAAAATAATTGAATTTAAACGTGCATTGCTTCATTACAAAAACATTGTAATATGAGGTAATTCTTTTAAAAAAATAAACTCGATTTAAAAAACATATACAAAACACATTAAGTTTTCACATTATGTGGGCAAAAGTGTAATGAAATTAAGACATCGTGGTGGTTTTGCTGTTATAAATTCTCAGCTACAAACCAGAGACCTACGCTGCGAATAACCTTGAGGTCTCACTTGATCATAATACTACTGCACATTTATATGAAGGGTTTTTTTTAACCTGTGCAGGTGGCACCGTCTTCCTCCCGCCCCCAAAGATCTCCAGTGTAATAATGAGCCCTGACGTCCTACCAGATATGCCAGCCTTTCTTGGCGCGGCACCTTGCTGTTGTACAAATATCTTGAAAGGGATATTTATACTTCTTGGTGCAATATGAGTCCGTTATATAAAGGAATAAAACTGTTACTTTTTCCCACATTAAATATTATTAAACACAACAGATCAACACCATTCACGAAGAGTTGGAGCTCTTTGAGGTGAATGTGGTGGGCCGCACTATGACCTCACACCTACAAATCAGTGGGCTCTGTGTGCTTGGCGTGTGTTTGGTGTGTGTTTGGCGTGTGCATGGCGTGTGCACCTCTAATGTCTTTTGTTACAAATTGTAGATACACATAATACATGTTATTCTGTGTTAATGATGTCATGATGTATCACAAGACACCCCTGTACAGCGCCTTGAGGGGACTGTTGTGAAAGGCACTGTATCGAAAACCAACCAAATAAGCAACTACATAAATAACAAGCAAACAAACAACAAACCAAACGAACGAATGAACTAACTAACTAATTAATTAATGGTGTGACACCATAAACCATAAATCAATAAAACCATACTTCACTATTGTCTTTTCTCTGGTTTAATATGACTACTCTAATGTCATATTTAGCCTCCAGTATGGATCATTTCTATGACTTTAACATCCATACATCCGTACATCCATCATGTAACTGAACCATTTATCAATGTGGCATCCTGGTGAGCCTAGTGCCTATTCCAAGAAGCACAGAGGACATCCTGGCAGATTCTAACCCATCAAAAAAGATTTTCAAATAAAGTTGTTGACACGGTTTGCCTCTCATTCAATGACAGTAGGTGGAGTGGTGAGCATTTCAAATGGGAGCATTATTTAGTATTCCGGGAGTCCGAGCGGCTGAGTTTGTTGCCCGTGAAGAGCAGGTTTACAGGGAGCTTACTGCTCTGCCTGAGAGGAGAGCTTCAGCAATTTCAATGTCACCTCATTGTCACACCGGGCAATGGGTCTGTAAGAGAGCGGTGCGACGCCTCCGGCTGCCGGCGCTGCGGAGCGCCTCCGGAGCTCGCTTCCCGAGGCACCGACCCACAAACCCGCCTTACCACGCGTTTTCTGATCTTCCCCAAATGTAATGCAATCTGCAACAGCCCAGCAAGCTGCGTCCAGACGGTTTCCGGAGTTTCCGGAGGTACAAGGGAAAAAACGCTATTAAGTTACTCTGCTACATTTACAGCTTTAGTCATTTTTAATACGAAAAAAGGTGTTAGATATATTTCCCTAAAAGAATCCCCGGCAGATATACGACGGTGACACATTCATAATGGGTCACGGTAAATATGTAGATGCATTGGCGGATATAATAGTTCAGCGATGCAATCAAGCCATCAGGGCGCCCGGTATGAAAGGCGCGCGCTCGGCGGCATAATGACTGCGGCGGACGGCTTTTCCTCCAGAGACCCGGAGTTACATCCCGCCGTTCAATACCTTCTGCTTTTATTATGCTATTTAAAGAAGGTGGCAGCGCCGCTGAAAATGAACACCAGGTGTTTGGTTAAAAAGGAAAAAAAATGCTTCAAATTACGAAGGAGATGGGCTTATTAAAGACACCGGGAGCTATTGACGGAAAGGTCTTCTTGATTTCTATAGCCGTCAGAAAACACGAGAAAATTATTTCTAAAATGCATCTGACATATCTCGTGCATTTTTAATTTGCCGTTTATGAAGCATAACTGGTGTCTCTGCAGGTGCAAATCCTGAATTCTTCCCTGAGTCCTTTCGTTTACGACAGAAAGCCGGGCAGTGTCGGGGTAAAATATGCTGGTGGGCCAGCTTGCCCGGCGGGGGGCTGGAAGCATGCCTGTCTCCATCTCACAGGCGACCCGAAAAAGACGTCCATGAAAACCCGAAGAGCCCCGGAGAATGAGAAAAGCGCGCAGCCCTTTGCGCCAGAGCGCGTCTGTGTGCTTAAAGCTCAGCGCTGCCAAACTGCCGAGTGTACTTGGACTGCTCAGCCGGCCTGGGGAGCTCTCCATATGCCCATAATTAGAGGCGGGGCGCGGGTGTCAAGAGATGGAGTTAAAGCCCCTGCTCTCGAGTCAGGACCCAGATCAACCCCGGATAACAAGCCAAAACACACAGACACACAGGAACACACACACATTTTCCCACAATTTTCCCCATTACATCAGAGGACAAGAAGGAAAAGCTGTGAAAAGATAAACAAGCAATGTCACAATAAATACAGAAGAAATATGATGGATGGAGGGATGGATGGACAGATTTATGTTTTCTTATACAATTATAAACAACATTTATTTGCATACAGCAGTTTCTAAATATCATAGTTAACTGTTTCAGATGTATATTTATTATTATATTGTTAAATTTATTAGCAGCTAATTAAAAGAAACAAAACACATGAAACTGACACATAAACGATAGATTCCGAGTTTTGATCGCATAGAAAAGGAGGATAATCATTTTTTGCTACTGGTCTCTCCACCACAACATTATACTAAAGTAACTGATGATGTTTCACCATCATAACAGCTTTGACCATTATCAATTCAAAAGTAACCAACCACATGAGAGCATAGCAGGGGTGGAGTCAATATGGAGGTAGGAGAAGTATGGGCCATGGACTAATCAGTGGCAAGAATGAACCTGGGAGGTGGGATTTCCAGCATCATGGGTGACAGACACCAGGATATCTCAGGAAATATCAATGGGATGTCATTCATCACCTACTGTCACTCATCACCTACTGTCACTCATCACCCTCTAGCACTCATCACCTACTGTCACTCATCGCCCTCTGTCACTCATCGCCCTCTGTCACTCATCACCTACTGTCACTCATCACCCTCTAGCACTCATCACCTACTGTCACTCATCACCCTCTGTCACTCATCACCTTCTGTCACTCATCTTCATTGCACCTCATGTACTCTATGGAAAATACAGTCCTTGTTCTACCCCACTGTTTCTCAGTCCAGTCCTCTGAGATCACCAGACAGTCCACATTTTTGCTCCCTCCAAGCTCCCAGCCAATCAAGAACACCGATTACCTGGTACAGGTGCACTGGGAGCAGAGAGGCAGCAAAAATGTAGACTGCCTGGAGGTCCCAGAGGACTGGGTGGAGAAACACTGTAATCTATCCAGTCTAACACACATTCACTTTAAATACCCATGTCTTGGTGGTATTAGTACAGTCAAAATACATTTAAAATTAAATAAACCACGAAGCAGAAATAACTAACCTAATCACATTATTAGCCAATAAAAAGAGGAATTTTATGCTGATGCCAGACAATAACCCTTAAGACAAACAGGAGTATTTAAAAAAGGCTACTTCAGGCTTTTAGATATAATTGGGAATGGCAATGCCAAACTGCATAATTAATGCGTAGAGGATTCATCTCCTATTCAAACCTATCTGACCGGCACAAAACAGCTACACTCT
This sequence comes from Isichthys henryi, assembly GCA_026776945.1. NCBI lineage: Eukaryota > Metazoa > Chordata > Actinopteri > Osteoglossiformes > Mormyridae > Isichthys > Isichthys henryi. The sequence continues at coordinate 1,398,269 of JAODJX010000051.1, forward strand.
CTGTGCCTGCATACATTTCTGCATAGTTACAAGTGGTTAGTGATGAGCTATTGTAGACACGGCTGTCAAACACCCTCGGGGACAAAAAAGGGCCATGATATCTCATCCCTCTTTCATACGGGAGCCACAGGTGAGAAACTTCAGCAGAATATATTCAATTATCAGGCAAGTAGCTGCTGTCATCCAGAATGAGGAGACTACAAAGGCAATTTACTGAAGAGGACCAAAAAGTCTGTTCTTTCCAGATAATGGGATTGCTTTGAAATAGTAAAAATTACGTTTCCCACTCAGAAAGCCTAATGAATAGTGGCAGAGCAATATCCAAACAATATCGTAAAGTATGCATGTCCAAGGCGGCAGAAACGGCGGTATGGCGCGATTCCACACTCAAAATGTGTCTTTGCATAATTAACTAATTACGTTCCATTTATGTTACAGCTTTGATGCTATATCTCTGTAATGGGGACGGAAGTACTGTGTGAAAGTATTTAAGGAAAAGAAAACATTTATATTCTACTTCCCAAAACCCTGGTTAGGATCAGAGTTTGGATGGATGGACGGATGCATGTCCCTCTCCTGACGCTGAAAGGAGAAATCCCAGATTGTTTCTGGATACTTCCCAGACTAGTCCTTCTGACATGACATGACTGTAGTTCCCAAAATGCATTGCAGCTGACAAAACCCTAATGAAGAAGAACTGAGCATGTTAGTTTCGGACATTTTTATAACTCCTCTTACAGGTGATTTAACTCTCACAAAGTAACAATATCGCAGGTTATCAAACTTTTGGGCTGGTGGCCCGGGCCTGCAAATAGTCCTCAGTTTTGCTCTCTGCCAATACAGAACAGCCGAATACCTGGTACAGGTGCATTGGGAGCCGGAAGGGAGCAAAAATGTGCACTGCCCGAGAACCGGGTCGGGAAACACTAGTTAAGGTACAAAATACGCATCCACAGTGCGCAATACTGGCGTTATACCTCAGCGTTTCCTTCCGGCTGAATTACTGCACTCTTCATGCATCATTTTACAACAGAAAATATCGTGAAGCCCCCCAATCACCCATTGATCATCTGCTCTCATTTTGATCTCTTGAGTCATTAAAAATGCATTCTGTGCAATTAGTATAGAAATCACAATTATAATATTTTCCTTTCATGTTAGAATCACTGCTTCTGCTCAAACCAATACTGCCCTCTGATGTGGTATCTGTGGTATTGTGAGCATTTCTTAAATGCATTATAAAATATTATAACATCAACCGAAAGCTTATGAATGACAGTCAAATAATTTGAATCGGTCCATGTTATTTCTGATTCTGCATAGCAAAAGAAAACAATCAGTCGTTTGTTGCATGGACAGCAAGCAGGCATCTCCCTACACATATCCTCGTGTCCTGGCATCGTTCACGTAGACAGTGACTGCAAGATAACAATAATAATAATCGAGAATCTGTTGCTGCTTATTAGCAATTTTGGATGGTCTATGAGCAAGTATTCATTAAGGACGGCTCATTAGTCAAAGACTATGATTAAGCTGCTAGATTTTGAGACCAGGTGCACAAAGCTTGTGGTGATAATTAATACTATTACATAGGCAAGCATGTAATGAAGATAATGCATCGTATAGAGTATTTATACCACGAATACGATTCCATCCGGAAGATCCTCAGAAAATAAAGAAGAATTGAAAAATGAGATTAAATCATAGTTACTGATATCCTGTGTTATCTTCTAAAGATCGCATTAGCAGGACTGTTGTGATTTTCTGCATACCTGACTTGGTTAAACCTACTTCAGAGTCATAAAATCATGGGGTATTCCGCCAGTGGATGCATTATCCACACGGCCTTATTAAATAACAGCCGCAGTCAGACTTGCTGTATGTCTTAGACAGTTTAGATGCTTCCCAGACCTCCCAAACGCTGGATAATGTCATTATGTTGAAATCAGTTTGTTTAAACTTCCACGTTCCAGAGGTTAGTCCTGGTTCCAAGAGCTGCCTAAGAGTATGACGGGAGCCCGAGACATCGTTTGACGAACTCCAGAAAAAGTTGCGATGTGTCGTGAGCAGTAAAAATGGGCAGGGAGATGGCAAATGACAACGGCAAAAACCTTCATTAGAGGAAATAAATGCTGCAATGTCTCCTGAGAGCCGCTGACCCGTACCTGAGATCTTCCAAGGATTTTACAGGAGAAATTCTGGCCTCATTTGCCCCAGCCCCCCTCCCCCCCGCCCCCCACCTCTCACCCACGGCGACAGCAATATGCTTCTCTTTCCCGTGTTGCAGGTTTTGTGGAGTAACAAACAGAAAGTCACAGAGGCTTGGCGTTTTAATCTTTGGGAGTCTTTGATAAAATAATCACTGTAGCTGGTGTGTCAATGTCTGCCGCAGGAAAAGTAAAGTAATCTGTAAAGGTGAGCTGGGCAGGTTGGCCCCGCGACTACGACAGGTAACCTTTTTCGTTGGCTTTCATCTAAGTTTGCTCTCATTTCACATAAAGGCAAGATTTTCACTTAACACGGGCGTGGAATTCCTGATACTCATATGAGCTGAAGAGTGTCATACATGCTGTGTGAGAACCACAGTCAAGCAAGAAACAAACTGCACATCTGACTAAACCAACACTGCACAGACCTACGTGCCCAAAGTGGCGAGCAAAGCTCCAAAACTCACTAAGTGCACTGGATACATTTCAGAAAATTTGTCTGGACTAAGTGAATTTTAATGTTAATTTCTTGATTGGATTACTGAGTGAGTTTTGGTTCCAATCACTGTGATGAGGAAGCCTGACTTTATGTCACTGGCGGTCTCATCTCACACACAACAACAAATGGACTTAGTGAGTTTGAGATCCCTGCACTGTAACATATGATGAGGAAGCCTGGCTTTAGGTCACTGGCAGTCTCATCTCACACACAACAACAAATGGACTAAGCGAGTTTGGGATCCCCGCACTGTAACATATGATGAGGAAGCCTGACTTTATGTCACTGGCGGTCTCATCTCACATACAACAAGAAACGGACTGAGTGAGTTATGTTGTAAGAAACAACAGTGATCTTACCCAACGGATCTAAAGGAGTCAGAATTGTCTGTCTGCCGTCAGTGTTTGAGACCATGTAATAACATGTCAGAGTGGTGTTACTCCACATGGTTCCCACAAGTAAATGCAGCATTCAGCCCAAATGGGCACAGAAGGGCTCAAGATCGTAAGGAATTCTGGGAGCTTAGTTGCAATGGATGCTTAGTTTGCAACTTTACCTGTTTTAGATAAGTACAGCACGTGTTACTCAGAAACTCAACAAAAATGAAGATAGTAGACCGGATGCAGCCTACCTTTGAGGTCCAGGTTGCGGGCTCCGTTGGAGTGCTGCGTCACGGTGCGGGAGTCGATCTTGAGGGTATGCACGTTGTTGGCGTCCCGGGAAACCACCACGCTGTGCCACTGGTTGTCGTTAAGCTGTTTTTCTGAGTTGCCCTTCATGAGTGAAGGCCCATTGCCCAGGTCAAAGACATAGTGGATATACCTGTAGGAGACCAGAGCGTCATGGGGAAGCCTTAGTACGGTGACGAGTGTCATCATACAAGAGGCGCCACAAATCCTGGGTATTCCACAGCTGACTTGTGAGATCAGACAAAAAGCAGAAAACCCTACGACCTATGAGGTATTATATCACTGCTATACATGTATATTATATACACACTATATTATACATTATAGACAGTGTGTGAATATTTATTACTAGGGATAGACTTATCAGCAATGAAGTAATCATTTCCAAGAAAGATTACTTTCCCTTTGAGAAAATGAAGGTCTTTCAAAGGTCGCTGTCTTTCAGCGTAGAAGTGTTTTAAAAAAGCACGGCACACAACAGACATTGTTTTCAATATATAAATTTGTTCTGCCCGTTCCCCGCCTGTCAACAGAGCGACACGCGCCCGACGACTTTACTTGATGACTGACGCGAGCCGAGGCGTCTACAGGCAAACCACGTAAGCCCGGCAGACAAAGAGACCGGCTTCATTCGGGTCAGAACAATTTAGTCCAGGTCTCTGTGTTGAAAATGCCATTAATAACTAGAAAAAGAAGCACATTACACATTCGGTTCTGAGGGTCCGAGGTTACACGATGTCTTCCGCTCTTTAATTTCTTGTGACTGCAGCAAATTTCTGGATGATATAGGATAGATGTTTTTTTTTAATCTGAAACTCACCAGCCCCAAATTCGCTGCCCTTTTCTTCTGAAACAGGCATTTTCCCCTCCGATTTAAGAATATCTTGAACGGAACAAAAGGCCTTTTCCTCGGATCGCTGTGGGCTCACAGGATTACATTACTCCTCATTATAGGAAATGATTTATTGTGCTAGAGTGCTTATTTACTCATTTAATTTCTGCACGCTATTTACTGTGAATTGACAGATCACCCTTCCGTAATTTTTGCCCGGTACTGTTGTGCGAATTGTGAGCGATGCCCATAAAGACATTTCACTGAGCCCTAGCGTATTGGATGCTCATAACACCCCCAAAAATGACCAAAAAAGCATGTGGTGCTGAACACCCGCCCAATACACCTCAAACCCAAGCACTTCTCATCCATGGAAATACTCCAGGTCTGCATTTATATCGCTGGCTGAAAAACCTCAGGTATAACCTGCTTCACAAAATATTCTGCTTATTTTTAACTGACCTAGCCTCACAAAGCCCCCCCCCCCAAGTTCACCTCTAACAGACTCAGATCAAATATTTACAGTAAAGGGATGTTTGCAATGTGCAGCTGCCTCATTATTCTGCACAAAAACATTTACTATATAAATTAACAGACAGAAGGAGACACAGACAGACAGACAGATAGATAGCTAGATAGATAGATAGATAGATAGATAGATAGATAGATAGATAAGATAGGATAACAGACAGACAGATAGATAGACAGATAGATAGATAGATAGATAGATAGATAGATAGATAGATAGATAGATAGATAGATAGATAGATAGATAGATAGATAGGATAAAAGACGGACAGACAGTCAGTCAGAGAGACAGACAGACAGATGACACTAGGCCATGATAAACGGCGTGAGGAAGTCCTGCCCACCCCTTGACCAGCTCCACCACGATGAAGTCGCTGCCGTCTCCGCTGTTGAAGAGCAGCAGGCCGTCGGAGGTCGTGGTCTTAAACTGGAAGAAGAGGTGCATGGAGGCGTAGGCCTGCAAGGTGGCCAGCGCCAGGTAGCTGGCCTTGTTCCGGAAGGTGACGGGGTCGGCGATGATGTGGCGCATGCCAAAGCGGGCATTCAACTCGCAGTAGGAGATGTCCCCGTTCTTGCACTGGTCCAGGTAGGGCACCCCATTGAAGGAGAGCCCCTGGAGGTGTCCGATGAAGTTGGACGGCACCACAGAGATAAAACGGCGTTCCGTCATGATGCCCGTCTCGATATTGTGGAACTCCAGCTGCGTGTGCGCACCGGTCATTTGGCCTGTAGGGGGGTGGGGGGGTTCAGCCAGAACAACTGTTGCCATGGCAGTGCAAATGCCCACCCAGAGTTCACTCAGACACAAAATGGTCACTCTTCCTGGCCGCCCATAGATGGCATGTATACAGTCACGTCGTACCCTCACCTTCCACGGTGACGTTGTCCACTGAGAGCTGCAGGCTCTTGCCACGGCGTACCACCTTCACTGAGTGCCACTCGTTATCGTTGAGCTTCTGTCCTGCGAACAGCGTCTCCGGTCCCTTGCCTACGAGAGGGAGACGGGGGTCAGTGACTGCAGTGAGCATCCGCCTGCGTTGGAGCCGCACCTACCGTCTACCCGAGGTGGAGGGGACCCGTGTGAGAGCGTCAGACACACACACCAAGTACACGCACACGCGTGTGTCTGGATACACTCATGCACATATATGGACACACACACATGTATACATACACGCATGTCTTTGGACATACAAACACATGTATATACTTGGACACACATATACATGCATGCCTTGGAGATAGACACACATCTTAGGATACACATATTAATGGGACACACATACAGGTGTGCCCTTCGACACACACACAAAGGCGTGTCCTTTGACACACAGACACACAGACACACACACACGTTCCTACTCTTTTCTCCAGTTACCCCCTCCATAACCGCAGTTATTCATACACGCCTCTCTATTTCACCATACAGCCGTGTCCATATCATATTTCCAACATGGACGAGACCTTGCAGACTGATCCCTGCCGTCAGATAGATGATGACCTTCAGTGGAAGCCCACAGCCTGAATTATCATCTGCCACTGGAAACCTCACGGCTGGCTCCCGGAGAGCACCCCAGCCTCGGGCTTTATTTTATTTTATTCTATTTCCGCGAGTTTTTTGCTTGACAATGTTGACACTAGAAAGGCGGGTGGATTACCAAGGCGAAGCAGAATATTGCAGAAGTACGCATACAGTGTCCTAGCATAAAGAAGTACGCTTCACAGCAGCCTTCGCATACAGTACAGTGTCCTAGCATACAGAAGTATGCTTCACAGCAGCATTCGCATACACTGCCCTAGCATACGGAAGTACGCTTCACAGCAGCATTTGCATACAATGTCCTAACATACAGAAGTATGATTCACAGCAGCTTTCACAAACCCTGCCCTAGGATACAGAAGTACACTTCACAGAAGCATTCGGATACAGTGTCCTAGCATACAGAAGCATTCGGATACAGTGTCCTAACATACAGAAGTACGCTTCACAGAAGCATTCGGATACACTGCCCTAGCATACAGAAGTACGCTTCACAGAAGCATTCGGATACACTGCCCTAGCATACGGAAGTACGCTTCACAGAAGCATTCGGATACAGTGTCCTAGCATACGGAAGTACGCTTCACAGAAGCATTCGGATACAGTGTCCTAGCATACAGAAGTACGCTTCACAGAAGCATTCGGATACAGTGCCCTAGCATACAGAAGTACGCTTCACAGAAGCATTCGGAAACAGTGTCCTAGCATACAGAAGTATGCTTCACAGCAGCCTTCGTATACACTGCCCTAGCATACAGAAGTACGCTTCACAGCAGACGTCACATACACTGCCCTAGCATACAGAAGTACGCTTCACAGCAGCATTCGGATACAGTGTCCTAGCATAAAGAAGTACGCTTCACAGCAGCACGCTTCACAGCAGCATTCGGATACAGTGTCCTAGCATAAAGAAGTACGCTTCACAGCAGCATTCGGATACAGTGTCCTAGCATACAGAAGTACGCTTCACAAAAGCATTCGGATACAGTGTCCTAGCATAAAGAAGTATGCTTCACAGCAGCCTTCGTATACACTGCCCTAGCATACAGAAGTACGCTTCACAGCAGACGTCACATACACTGCCCTAGCATACAGAAGTACGCTTCACAGCAGCATTCGGATACAGTGTCCTAGCATAAAGAAGTACGCTTCACAGCAGCACGCTTCACAGCAGCATTCGGATACAGTGTCCTAGCATAAAGAAGTACGCTTCACAGCAGCATTCGGATACAGTGTCCTAGCCTACAGAAGTACGCTTCACAGCAGCATTCGGATACAGTGTCCTAGCATAAAGAAGTATGCTTCAAAGCATTCGGATACAGTGTCCTAGCATACAGAAGTACGCTTCACAGCAGACGTCACATACACTGCCCTAGCATATAGAAGTACGCTTCACAGCAGCATTCGGATACAGTGTCCTAGCATACAGAAGTACGCTTCACAGCAGACGTCACATACACTGCCCTAGCATATAGA
>JAODJX010000051.1:1442138-1454250 GCA_026776945.1 Isichthys henryi
TTCTAGTTACGCCCCTGGCAGGCAGTTCAGGCCACGAAGATGGGGGCTCCCTCAATGGGATGGCAGACCAATATAGGAGACACTATGTAACATTAATGGCATTTTTAGGGGTCCAGCGCACCTCCCGTACCGTGGGGCAAAGGTGACCCCGGCAGAAAGGCATGCGAACAGAGGGAGGACTGAAGATCTGAACTCATGGCCCAGGGGCAGCTGTGTTCACAGCAGCTGTGGACCTGAATATGGGGCTTAGCTGCGGAAGGCCTTCAGGAACGGCCCTGCTTTTGTTACGGAGGAATGTTATAAGCGGCACTTCATTTATCTGCACAATAAGCAGTCAGTAAATGATTAAATAGCAAAGACCGATTTTATTGGCAGCTTCATATGCTTCCGCCTTGTTATTTATGGTTTCTAGAATTTCTAAGACATGGGGCTGCAGAACTGGGGAGTTACAAGGCTGCCTTTTATAGTGGAGTTAAATTATTGCATATATTTTTCATGCCATACAGCCCCCACTGAATATGTAGGACCCTGTGACTCCGACCAGGAAGATGGATGGATGAATATGGAGGAGGGTGTGTACTGAAGCACTGAGTATACACACAAACATCCACCCTTACGTGCGCTGTGACTCAATGTCGCACATACTATCACCAAAGATATCCTACGAGTATGTACACTCAGAGCATCCACGTACTGTGGTAGCTTGGAACACAAACTTTGTTCGTTCCAGAAGGCTGATCGAGTTGCGATTTGGTTGAGGTCCAAGTCGAAAATTATGTAAAAGAATTTAATCCGTTGCAGACCCCAAATGACTGTCTATTTAAACTACCTAACTAATAATAAATAGCATTAAGAATCGAAATAAAATGAATACACACATACAAAAGCAATAAACGTGAAATAAATGGCAATGCCGTACTGCGAAGTGAGAGCAGACACACGTCCACCAGCTTCGCACGTCGAACTCAGTCGCATCACGCAGAGTGATTCATAGGCACCGGCATTCCAGTAGGTCCGTTTGCCTTTGTCAGCCCGTCAGAGACGCGTCTCGAGCCGTGCAGGTTTTAGCACGTCTGCTTTGTTTTCTTCTGTTCTGAGTTTCCATTCGAGTTGCGGTTAGATTTTTCTCGACCGACCAGTTCGAGGTCTGAATTGGTAGAGTTGAACACGTCTCGACCCATACGAGTCTGAGCAGGAACGGTCAGGTTCCATGGTTTTGGTCGAGGTGCAAGTTGAAAAAAAGTCAACAGACCCGAAAAGTCAACAGACTCAGACTCTAAGTCCGAGTTGATCGAGGTAAAGAGACGTTCCAGTTCCAAGGTTTTACTGTACTCAAAAATCACCCAATTCTAAGAAAAGGAAAAAAAAAGCTGACATCCTTTTGTCTTTATTTTTTAATAGATTTTTTAATATCAGTCTATATCCCTGTAATGTGCATAAAGGTCCTTAATTAATCCACCCTCAGGTCACTCAAACATACCCCGTTAATCTCATCTCCTCTACACTGCCAACCTTTTGCATTCCCCAAAGACTCATAAGAGTTAAGATTTTAGATTTTAAATACATTTTATATTACATCACAACAGCCACATAACTAGAATTATGACAGGTGCTAAGTAATTATCACTGATTAATCATGTAGATCGCCTGCTTCAATTAATACGAAAAATAAGGCTGATGTCAACAGCGCATGCTTCATAACTAACAAACTACTGTACGTCATCCTCATATCGATACAATCCATCCACCAATTCTTCCATAATCGTTTATTCAGCGAAGGTAACAAGCCCGGGCCTCACTCTATCCAAAAAGCCTGCTAATATGATCGCAGATATATGCATTTCTTTGCCTTTCTTTAGTTCTGATAAACTCTACACTTGGTCTGCATGCTTTTAGACAGGTTAAGTCGGTCTATTAGCCAACACGCACGGATCACTTGCTGCTAACTACATCACTAACCCATGTCAGAGCACCTCCGCGATGATTAATGACACGGTCTCCCGCAGTCCTGTTACATGGCGCTGATTCAGGTCACTAAACACCAACCAGCCGTCGTAACCAGGCCCACTAATGTGTTCAGAGCCTGATGCTACTCTGTTCTCTGATCCATACCAGGTATATAAATAAATTTAATCTCGCAAAGCCTGTGCCGCATGTCTCATAGATAACGCATTCGATGACAAGAACGTGTCAATGTGAACGCTACGCTGCCTCCCAAATGATTTTCTGGGTTAATCTGATTGTCCTGTCCCACACCTACACCGCAACCCGACCTACGGATTGTTTTGAGGGCTATATTGACGGCGAGGAAGCAGAGGAATATTAAGACAGAATAAATAACCTAAAAACTTCATAAATAGCTATAAAACAATGAACATGAGATGCTTAATATTACCTTTTGATAAAATGTTTTTTATTATTATTTTTATTTATTTATTTTAATCTGGCTTGACTTTAATATAAACTCCTTCTAAAGAATCACTAAAATGTTAACTTCGCCTAAGAATAATAATAATAATAAAAAAAGAATTCAATCTGTTTAACAGGTAAAGGAATTTTGCATGTAGAACGTTCTGGTAGATTTAGATGAGTTAACTGATCCCAACTATTTTTACAGTTAGCTTTTATCATGTTTTCATTATTCGGGATGATTTCACACAGTCTGTTATTAATCCTTTCATCCCATTCGACTTGGCATATTTTCATCGTGTGAGACAAGTTCGAGATTGGAAGGTGGTACGAGACACGTCTGTACAGGTGAATTTGTGGTCTTTTTGGCAGCTTTTGGTGTCAGTCTGTTTCATTTCTAGCTGCAGAAACGAGGCAGCACTAGGTGGTCGCTGTGCCGGAAACACTAGCTGCACGCTGAAAATTAAGATGGCAGCTTCCTTGAGAGTGCTATGAATGAAGCTGGTGTTCCTGCAGGGCGAGGCAGCCAGATACCTGTGGCCCTGAGGGCTTTTATTCTCTCACATAACTACCAGACGGGCTTCTGTCGCCTCTCCTCTGCTGTGTTTTGGCTTTTATCATCACATTTTCAGTGTTGTATAATATTTACTGGGTGCCTCACACCGTCAGCTCATGTCTCCCGGGATGTGGGCTGAATCATCTGCCCGGTTCTGCATGCGCGTGCTATTCACATGCCCTCCCTGACGGCCTGGCGTCCCGACCCATGCGTCCCCTGCCTCAAGGTCTGCGCTTCCTCACAGCTCATGACTTTTACTTACACAAAAATGTTCTCAGGGCAGAACGAAAAATGATTGGTTCAGCGAGACAACCAATCAGATCGTACAGGAGCTGGGTCCAAGCAGCCAGAGACAGGACCAAGACATCTAATTGGATGGTCCTGCCTCCTCTAGTTCCTTGAAACTACCTCCTCTAAAATCTGACTGGTTGTCTCTCTGAACCAATCACTTTTCATTCTGCCCTCAGAAAATTTTGTGTAAGTAAATCTCCCCTGAGCTTCCTGCTATGGGCACTAAGCTTATCACCACCCAGCAGCGGATAAACGGTTATGGAATATGGATGAATAATTGTATGTGGCTCACACGTACACTGGGACACAAACTGAGTCTTGATGTACAGCTTCCATATTCATGCAGCGGTTTATTTCTGGAAGTAACTCTGAATCAGCTATCCAGGTAGCCACACCTGACATCAACCCTTAAGTGAATAATCCAGTTGGCCTGATGTTTCCTCTTAATCAATGCCTGCCTTGTTCTACAGAACCCTCCAACAATTAAGGAGCCTGTAAATAATTGATTTCATATAAAGTTCAACATTGCCGCACGGCCCTGTCACAAGAGCATCTAAAACTACTTTGGCAGATTTTGTTCAACAAGAGAGGAAGCTTGTCATGAATGCTAACTGAAAGCGTTCAGTTTAACTCGATTTAATTCCGGAGATTCCTTCCGCTAACGGCTCAATCACAGCAAGAAGGTTAATTAGTTAAGAGCTCAGCTGGGACAGGAACGACGCGGCAGGAATTGTACGTTTCCCGGGCATCTCTAAATAACACAAACGTACACAAAAAAAAAAAACACACACACACATTCTCCTGCATCTTAATCGTAGAGAAACAAGGTCCCATTGCGTGCATCATGCTAAACCTCAGAGAACAAGTTTACGATGCAGGAAAGAAGAGGCACAGAGCTGGGAGAGTGAAACCTGTACGCAGGCAGGAGACCTCAGACACACACAGTAATTGCTCACCGGTGGATCTGACGCCAGCCTATTCTAATTTCATATACTGCCTGAGATAGAGCATTCCCGTCACGTAAACAACTGCGTGAATAAACATGAGGCAGCCGGCTGAGAAGGAAGGGAGAATCAATATTTCTTTCAGACGCGGTTACTCATTTGTTTCACATTTTCAAAGGAAGCGGAGTTACAGCCACCCTTCACTCGCTCATCACCAGTTTGATCAATCCTCCACAGAAATGGCCTTGCGCGCCCAGAACGGCATTGGGCTGCTAGACAGTTCCACTTAACGTCCCTGACCAGCAATGACCTAACTCTCCCCCCCACCCCCTTAATGCTAAAGCAACACATACTACTGTACCCTAAAGCAATTTCTCGAGTTGATCATTTCCACAAAAACATGACTCATTTTGCAAATTATCAGCGTATTCGTCAATTCTTTATTTACTTATTTTTTTTACACAAAATTTTCTCAAAAGTTGAGGATTATTGCTCTAAAAAGACAAACTTCAAACAGAAGTTTCTCGACTCGGAGCACATGCTTATCCCTGCCATCTACAATCAGCGATAGTCTTCCCCTCAATAATGGAAGACGTACAGAATTCTATTAACGTTTTCCTTTTGAGATTTATTTATTTTTTGTTTTGATTCAGAATCTTCAGAAGTGTCAATATGCTGATGTCAGCATTCATATACCATCACAGATTTCACTGATTCTTATAAATGAGAAGATTTTGATTAAACTTAGTTAACATTCCAAATTTCCCTCTACTTTGAATGGTGTCGATGAGTGAAAGACAAAAGAATAAGAGTTACCTTCTGTCACTGGTCAAACAAATTCATAGCCAAACCTACAATCTAAACCTACTGAATATCCAATACCCCACTCTCTTTGGTAAAGACTGTACCGTATGTCTTATATATGTTAAATATGTTAAATGTAAAAATGGATAAAGGTTTTATCAGCACAGTACAGACAATGAGAAAGCCACAGGGCATCTTCCATCAGACGCACCTTACCTTTGCTGCCTGGCACTCACCTGAGCTGTCCTAATTCCTTGCAGATGGGTTGTTTTGACTTTTAGAGGGAGAATTTCAATACAGACACAGCTAAAAATGCAATACAAAAAAGGTGGGAAAATATGAACAAATAAATAAAGGAACCTCATTCTTCTGAAATGTGCGCTTACCGGTGGTGTTTCTGCATAGGTTTTGGAGCCATGTCTCCTGCTACATCTTACAGAACAGTAGCAGGCAAATACTTAGCACCACATCTGAAGGGCTTGCAATCCACAGCGTGAAAAGTGAAAAAGAAACGTTAGCCATGTACATCGTGGCAGGTCATGTGATATGTTTTGAGCTTTTGGGAGGAATCGCAAGGTCCCACACCAGTCAGCCCGGACCTGGTGGAGTCGCCCGTTTGGTGGCTGGCAGCTGGTTCGGTAACCAAACTATTATATCTAACAGGCGATAGAGGAGATCCAGGAATCTGAAGATCAATCAGTTTACATCCAGCTGGGGATCTATATGCTATCTGTGGTCGCTGATCCAGTAACAAAGTGATGTGAGAGGGAGGGGGCGCGGGGGGGTTTGTAGGCTATACCAGAGACAGCGTTTGCAGGAAATGACGGGGGTTAGGGGGACAAAGGGGTCAGTCTGGTGTGTCACTGTGTTAACTTGGGTTGGGAGGGTGAACTGAATCGGTTAGTACTTTAGTAAATAAGGGAGAGTCAGACACAAAAATGGTTGTTAGTACAGTTACAACAAAAGTTTGATTCAGACAATAGTATTAGTAACAGTTTTTAGCAAGTCTGTTTAGTATTTACTGTACTAATATATATTTATATAGCTCACAATGCCTTGTAATTTGATTTGCAAACCCTGATCAAACTTCTCTGCAGATTGCAAAATCAAATATTTACTTTTATTGTTTTTGAATTCATTCATTTCAAAAGAAACAAAACTATCCATTCAAGCTAAGGAAGTGTTTAGCCATGCATGGGAATGATTATGAATTTTCAACTGAGGTGACAAGCCAAACAAAAGAATAACCGTTAGACACAGATGAGGAATGTAAATATAAAATTACCACCATGTGAATTAATGTGCAAACCAATGAAAAGGCAAGAAATAATGAAAGTATAGATAAGCAAAAGTTAGCATCTGAGCGGGATAAAATAGCAAACAGAAAAGCACACCCACACACACACACGCGTGCGCGTACACACACGGATGAGATGATACCCGCGTGGCAAATGCAAGTGCCCACACACTTATACGTGTGAAATGGAAGCAGCGAAAAGGAAATGTTTTTTTTTTTTACCCGTAAAACCATGCAACGGGATGCATAGACAAATACAGCGGTTAAAGGAAATTAATATGGACCAAAGCAATAAAGCTACGATAAACGGAATGACTAAGATGGAACCGCTTTTCAGATTTTCCTGGGGGGGTGGGGGTGAGGAAGACTGGGCTCCATCATCTGCAGTGAATGAAGGAGGGTAAAGCAGTGTTAAAACAGCGCTGAGGCAGCACTGCCTTCATGTGACTGCTCGCTCCCCGCCGTCTAACTCCCCGCTCGCAGTAACAAATTCCCCAGCCTCGCTGGCTCCGTGATTCCCACCCGCTCATCAGAACCAGCCGCTCCAGTGCGGCGTGACGGCGGCTCCGAGATCCTGAAGGGATCTTTCCTGCTACCCACCCGACACCCACGACTCCAGTGCTGTCCTCTGTCAGCTTGACAGATCTGACGACAACAAAACGAGAAAAAAAAACAAAACCCATAGCAGCCCTCGTCTGTCTTTGATTGCAGTGCGCTCCCGCGCTCCTGTCTTCCACTGCCTTTTGCTTCTCGAGCCATGTGCTGCGGGCGTCTCTCCTCCACTCAAAGAGACAATGAAGCCCTTTCCCCTGCCTGCTTTCTCTTTGTTAGAGTACAGTGAGGTGTGCAGCTGTTGTCACGGTTAGTTGTTACTATTATTTTTTTCGAAATACTCATCCGGCCATAAGATTTTTGGAGGGGAATAAAAGAAGTAACATACAATTTGTTAAAGTATTAGGTTTTTATATATGTATGTATATATGTTGCACATATATATGCATATACATATATACCAAAAGAGTAGTACATGAAAAGAGAGGTTGACTTTAACATGCAGGGATTAGGAGTTAGACTCGAGGTACAGCGGTAGTGTTAGTGTTGATGGAGACGGCTGATCGGACACAGTCGGACACGTTCCCTGGGGTCGTCTCCCCTCTGCACAAGTGTGCCTGGGGCCCCGGGGTCTAAGCACTTCCAGCGACAGGCACTAAGGGACAGTTGCAAGGGGGTCGGCGAGAGAGAGCTGTGTGCGCTCTGATAGGCCCAAAAGCCGGAAGCCGAGCCAGAGATATCAACACAAAGACACGGAGCCTGATCCCCGATCTAAATTCCAAATTTGGGTCATGTGACACATGCGAGGTTCTTCCCTGCGAGCACCATGACCCCATAATATCTAGAGGCCGCCCTGAACAGAAAAGCAATCAGTCAACCACATGGTGTTCTTGTCTGGGAGACGAGGTCATTCTTGGTCGTTCACGGGGCCCCACCTACAGCATAAAATGCTGCTATCGAAATATCGAAAAAAAAATTATGGGGGCCTCTACAATTCAGGGCCCCGAGCTTCAGCCCCGGTTAGCCTGTACATATGGTCTGTCTGAACCGGTCTGAACCGGTCAGGACTGGCTTTAGATAAAAATGTAATGTATATTATATATGTACCTTATATACAGTATAGACACGCTATAATTAATTCATAGTTGTTATTACAGCAAACATCAATGTTGTTCACTGAGACACTATCTAGGCAGTATTGAGATGGATGGATAGATGCTTGTTTTCGCCTAGTCACACTCGTCGCTAGTCGCTTATTCGGGGTCACGTGATCTACACGTCTGTCATAGACGTAATCTGGAAAGACACGCCTGTGGTCAAGTGGCCGACAACACGTTCCCTGGAAAACACGGCAAGCACATGCCAGAGCCACATGGCTTCGGGGCCGCTGCCGCGATTCACCGCGCTTACTGCCTGCCGCTGCAAACGCAGCGTTTCGTTCGTTAGCGTGTCCGCTGTGTGCGTTCACTTCCAGCACATACTAGAGCAAATAAATAATTACTAAATAAAGAAATCAATTAACAGGGACAAAATTAACAGGGAAAAAATATATTGTTGATATTAGGTAACTGTGTAGTTGATCTTTAATCTTTTTTGAAGTAATTCTTTATTTCTTCATCCGGATATTAAGTTTGAGAGAACAATATGGGGCAAACAAAAGTAAATAAAATAGGTAAGAATTAAGTGTTTCTACTACCGTTTGATTACGAAGCAAATTTTTCTTAACGTGTGTCCTATTTATTGTTTGAGGAGGAGTTTCATGTTTAAGGACGTCAGTGTCCCGGCTTGAGAGACTACACTGGGGGCCAGGGGGGAAAAAAACTAATTAAAATATTTCCCCCACCTCCTTTGACTGATTTGAAGTATTTGTTGTTGGGGTTTGTTTTACTTTGTTGGTTTTTTTTTTGGGTTTTTTTGCATGTTAAAAGCAAACAAAATGGAAAGAGGAAAGTAAAGTCCAGGGCAAACCAAGCTAGACAATTAGAATGATATCTACCATATAATGCAGTTTGTTTACCATAGCGTGTCCGATGCCTGCGTGCTTGGGGGAGAAAACAGGGGGGGGAAGAAGGACAAACCTTGAACTCAATAAAGGACACCTGAGAAAATAATTTAATCTACTGCTTTTGTTCCATTAACAAGTTAGCTGGTGAATAAGCAATAGAACGTCATTCCAGTAATTTCTTCCATACGATTAAATTAAAAGGCAGTTGTTGTTGTTGTTTTTTTTAAGCTCGAAATAATACAAGCAATCCAAATAAAGAAATAAAGAAAGAACTGGCAAGTACACATATATATACGAATCAAGGAGGTGTAAAAATGCTAAAATCAATTCTGCTCTCTGTTAGTACTCAAGTTAAGTTGGAAAACAACAGATGATGGCTCACATTCCGTGAATGAGACGGTGTTAGTTGATATAAAGATATAAATATATATATATATTTTCTTAAGAAATGAAAAGAGAAAGGAAATTGTACAGAAAAGGAAAAAAATATCGAGGCTTCTGGAGAATGTTAGTAAAAAGACACCAAGAGTTAGCAAATCAATTTTCACATAGAGGGGGGGTTAGGGTTGGGTGGGGCGGGGGGGCTAACAGTGTATTGAAGAAAACATGGAGAGACCCAGACAGGTGCAGGAGCGTAGAAATAGTTATTAGAATAGACTAGATCTGACAGTGAAACTGCTGAGAGGGCCAATAGGAAGTTAGGAAGGCAATCTTTCAGCAATTAGCCAGGCCAGTGGATCTTTATCCAACAAAACGTTTAGTGTCTTAATATTTCAAGCAGTACACTGAGCTGTAATCTGTGAGGTCACATCCAAAGGGGCATTTTTTTAATGTTTTTCACTGGCAAGCAAACCAACGAACAACCATCACAGCTGCCTCTGGCAGTAATGTGCTGTGCTATGAGTGACAATCGCAACACTGTGCACCACGGCACACAGACGGGCTAGAGACAAACTGCGAAAGGGAAAAGGACGGCAGATGGAAATCGAGAAGGAGAGAGAGAGAGAGGGAGAGAGAGAAGCGGGTTAGAAGGACATCAGCCGTACACGTACGCTTCATCAAGGGCCACAGTTCACAGTTAGCTTAGCATGCTATGCCACCTATGTGTTTGTCCTCAGGTCTGTGTTGTCATTTCCCCCCCCCCCCCCCGGGAAGCAAACCAATCACGGAAGATTAATGGCACAGATATGGCATAAATAGGGCACAGTTCAGCTGGTGGCTAAAGCTACTTCCCCTCATTGAATAGCCATTTCATCAGCTCAGCATTGATGATATGCATGAATTTCATAGGTTATAATTGAAGCGATCATTTTTGCAGGACATATTCTTCAGGTGAAGTTTTTCAGAGCAGACGATTTCAGCCGGCATCACCCGCCACGACGCGAGAAACTGCAAAAACAATTTCCGACGTGTAATAGCGGGGGTGTCTTCCACCATGAAGTGAACACGATCGCTGTGAGGTGACTTACATTTCTTGGAATTGGAGCTGACATCTTTCAAAGCAAAATTTCATTAAATTAGGTCAAAAGCGTAACAATTGGCATGTGTAGACAGTGCGGGCTGGTGAGCATTTCCCTCACGAGAGGATGGCAGAAATCCCGGCCTTATGTGCTTCCGACAGGTTGGGAAGGCCCCATTTTCTAGGAGATTGTAGTTTTAGCCAGAATCACTGGAAATACTTTATTAAAAGCAAGCAGTGGGAAAATAATATGACTTATAACCAAAACAAAAAACAGTCCTCTGCAGTATTACAGATGGCTTTGTTCTCCATGACTGTAAATAAAACGAAAACATTGGCAAACAAATCATAATTGTTGATATTACTGGCATAAAAAATAAACTAACTGACTGGAATGAAGGATGGATTTATAAGAAAGGAGAGGAAAGGAAAGAAGTGGCAGCCCAGGAGACCCATCCAAAGTGGGAGGCTGGCTGGGATTCCCCTAAAGCATTTGTCGTTAATGGGAAGAGCCCAGTGTGTACTCCGAACATCTCTTATTCACTGGAAAATAAATTTCATGTGAAAGAAAATACATTTTAAAGAGGATCAGAAGGAGGGGGAAAGAAAGGCGTTAGACGTCACAGAGACGGCAAAGGCGATATATAAAACTTTTCTGGGGCGTATGAGAGGTGGGTGGGGCGCACACAAACACATGCCTGTTCAAAGGGACGTAGGGAACGGAGCACTGCATGGTGACAGGCAGAAAATGCAGGCGATGACTCAGCTAGAGTTGGGAGGGGGCCCTCATCACGTAAACAGGCTCAAGACCAACTCCCCCCCCAACTTCAAAAGCCGACTGAACCCTTGTTTGGATGTTTGTAGAACTCGAGTTTGTCACCTAAGGTCAGGCTACAGAACGCCAGATTTTTTTCCCCCCCTCGAGTGCAGGTCTGGCTAACATGCTGCTTAATTATAAAACAACCACTGTTTCAATTAGAGCAGGCAAATGGTGGTCACACAGAAATATTAACGAGCCGTTCTGACGCTTTGCGCTCATTGCTAGGTGCAAATTCATCACTGTTACAAAATGTCTGACTGTTTGGGTCACATCTGAAGTGACGTAACATCGCGGCTGAGACCTTGAACGGAATATAGAATAAAGTTCAATTTGCCAGAAAATTGTCATTGTTTCTATTACAGTATTTAATGGCAATATTGTTGCCAACTTTCTCAGTTTATGAATCTACTTTATTTTCCTAATAATGCATTACTTTTCTCCTTGTTACCGTGGATACTGGGGTTTTTCAGGCAAAACCCAAAATAAATTAATAAATAAATGTCGTCAAGTAGTAAATGTGCTTTAATGAATATTTCTGGCTCTGCCAGAAGATTGATAGCTGGCAGAATTCAAACTGACACTTCAATAGGCATTCCTAGGTCCTAAACACACACCCGGAATAGAAAACATAACTCCTTCAAGCATAGGACATGGAAATGCATGTCATCACATGCTGTGACACGCCAGCCCTCACACGCATGAACATCACCGTGGTGCTTAAAGCAGCCCATGCATCACATCCTCACCTCTAACCGCAGGTCACACGCAGGCACATCGCCGTGGTGCTTAAAGGGGCCCATGCGTCACATCCTCACCTCTAACCGCAGGTCACACGCAGGCACATCGCCGTGGTGCTTAAAGGGGCCCATGCGTCACATCCTCACCTCTAACCGCAGGTCACACGCAGGCACATCGCCGTGGTGCTTAAAGGGGCCCATGCGTCACATCCTCACCTCTAACCGCAGGTCACACGCA
>JAODJX010000051.1:1458600-1472542 GCA_026776945.1 Isichthys henryi
GCCTAGTTACAGTGCGGTTCGGCTCCCTTCAGTTTTCCACTGGCATACAGGAACCGAGCCTAGTTACAGTGCGGTTCGGCTCCCTTCAGTTTTCCACTGGCATACAGGAACCGAGCCTAGTTACAGTGCGGTTCAGCTCCCTTCAGTTTTCCACTGCAGAAGCGGCTCGGCAAAGGCGTGGAGCGGTTTGGAGAGCGACAGTGACGTAAAACCAAAGTGACACTTATTTACTGCCCACACAGTATGCATCGTGATTTACTATGTGCTAATTCCTGCTAGTATGCCTGTGAGAATCACCATCTTATGTTAGCACACTAGTGGAATCAGCATTAACTTGCGTAAATTTGCATTATGAATCCATTCTGTCCAGCTGTTCTATAGTATTTTTTAAGTAGGTGGTAGGATGTTTGATAATATTAATAACTCATAATATACAGAATATGCCATTTTTTCCTTTCCATGCATTTTGACCAATCAGATGGTGGCGATGCAACAAGCTTGGTTTGGTCATGTTTTCGGCCCTGCTAGTAAGTAGGACCATGTCAGCGTGGTTACAGCTCTGGTGAGGCTCAGACAATTTACAGTGGAAAGCCGTCTCTATGCAGTTCGGCTCGGTTCTAGGTGGCAGTGGAAAAGCGGAACTGGGGTCACATCCGTCTTATATCTTAACATGTTACCATGGGCCAAATCAGCAGAAGGTATCAGTGGCTGCTGATTCACTGCCACTTATCCCAGCCGTACTGATCAGCACTAAGGAGGGCAAAAGCGAGAGCCGACGGCATTAGACCCAAGCTACCAACAAAAATAGCAAGGCTTCATTATGTAATATTTTTACGAAAAAGTATGTCTCCACATCTATCTAAGAAAACGCCATGACTGAGGGGAGGAGCCAGGACAGGGAGGTGGAGTCAAAGAAAATTTTTGTAACATACATTTTTTTTCTCCAGAATGATCTTGGATCTATTAATAACCTTCACGCTGCCCTGGAATTCGCGAGAGTCCTGGATATTCGCCCCTTCGGAATCGCTGCACACTGACGCAAACTCTCACAGCTTGTGACCAATGAATCATTTAAGCCAGTAGTTCTCAACCCTATTTTATCCAAGGACCCTGAGTGTCCAGGAAAACATGCTTGCCCCAACCCCCGTACGGGTTATGATATTGTTTCTCTTGTATGCTTCCTGCAATTATGACAAAAATTGCCAGTGTTTATTAATATGAACGGATTTTAATTTGGTTGCATTGCCAAACAACGTAATTTCTTTCGAACATGACTCAAAGGCGGCCTCTCTCCACTGAGTCCTCCAACACTATTTTTTTTCTCAGTTAATGATATCACTCTCAAAACAGAAGTGGAATGTTTATGAACAAAAAAATCTAAATCTTAAACCAATTTGGCAAAAGGCTCACATCAGTAGCCTGACAACCATTAAATGTGCACTTAACTGAAAAGACCCTCATTTTAAGGTATTAGTCTTCAACAACATAAAACAAACATTATTTTTAACAAAGTATTAATACGAAATGAACTGAGCAACAATGAATCCTGGCCTCTCCCCTCCATCAGCTTCCCCCTGGGTCTTTTGGGATTCTATGTAATATCACGACCGACACTCTTGTGCTGTTTAAAATCTTTAAAAAAAGGCTTAAATTTATATATAAATATATCAATGTAAACAGTACTGTGTCATCCTATATCATTTTGAAAATACATACCATGAAAATTTGGTATAGACTTCAGCCCAAGCTTAGCTTTAGCAATGTCGTAATGTTTTGTATGCTTTACAAACAAATCGCGTGCCCCCTCCTCGAATCGTCACTGATGCCCCCTAGTGGGCCGCAGCCCCCATTCCAGAACCGCTGATTTAAGCCACATGGGCACAGTGGGCAGCTGAGATACCCCAGCCAGCTAGTCCCTCCTTCCCTCAGTGATACGATTGCGATGCTGGCTACAGCCAGAGGCTCCCGTTTGGGGCCCGACGATTAGTATCTTAGCAGGTGGTGGGCGCTGCAGCTCCATCACACTGTAACTCACTAAGCACGACAAATCGGCAGTTCTCGGATCTGCTGTTTGTTCCCGTTTTTTAAGAGGTCCAACCAACCGGTAGGGATTTTCCTTATATCCCTGATATTAAAATTTTAAATAATAAAGGAACAAGTTAAGGCAGAGAAAATGAGCCATTTATCACCGCAGTAAAAATGCATTAAAGTACATCTGGAAGTCTATTCAGTCAAAACAGTGAAACTTCAAAATATACTTGCCTGGATTCAGTAAAAGTGGCACGGCTACAGTAAACAGTAACTGCGAGACATGGAGCCCAGTGACTTTTACTGCGAGTGACAGTGAAAGAGAATTATTGGGCCTGGGTCCTGAAAGGGATTATACGATAACATACAGAACAGAAGACAGGTTTTAGTCCTTAAGAGATCCATGTCAGCAGTGCTGTGTAACCCTTTCCTACAATTAACTTGACAAAAATGTATTCAAATGATTTTAGGTACTTTAATACCATTAAATATATAACTGATTAATAGTAAAGATACACATCTACATGCAAGATGGTGCTTGCAGAATAGATTAATGACACTTTATTGTTCTTTATGGGGAAATTGACAGCTACACCATCTTGCTTTTTGTGAGACACCTACAGAGGTGACAGCAAGTTTGGGGGTCACAGTGCGGGCTTGGCCAGCATGCAGTGCCCCTGGAACTGAGGGTTATGGCCTTTGCTCAGGGGCCCAATGGCGACATCAGTCTGCTGGCTCCGGGATTTGAACTGATAGCCTTCTGAAATTTCTTTAAATGATATTGAAAACTACACACATTTAAAATTAAATTTTGATAACTGAGCAAATTCTAATAACAGTATAGAAGATTATGTATGAGATTTATGTAGAAGATCAGCCCAATACTTATCAGTATTGATTTAGCCAGAAAAGTCAGTATCGCTAAGCCAACAGACTGGTCGATTATCAGCTTGAAAGACGTGAGGGCGTCCTCTACGAATTCCTGGCAGTGAGAAATGTTTCCTCAAAATAAAGTCTAAGTAGATTACTCCGAAGACCAAGCTGGGGCCAGATTCCTATCACCGGTAACAACTCTTGGGGATGAGACACCGGAAAAAAATCTGAGAACCGGCTCTCAGTGGAGAACCGCAAATTACTCCGTACTGCCATGTCAGAGAGGGCAACTCGAGTCTAACCAACACGACAGCTTCAGCAAGTTCAATATGCCTCCGGTAGCTCATCTAAGACCTGAAAGAGCCTCCCCTCTTCTGCCCCGAAGACTGCTACATGCACAAAAAGGCAGTGAAAGCCAACCCGCGGAGCACAGAGCTGTCAGCAGGGGGTGGTATTTTCTTTACGTCACATCAATGGGAACAGCCCCACTGCCGGGGTACATTAAACAAAAGCACATGCTTCATCTGGCATCAAAACCCCGCTATTTTGACCCTGTGCTTCTTCATGCTATTCCAGAAAAGTAAGAGAGAACAAAGGGCCCCAGGATCATAAAAAAGCTCATTTAAAACTTGTGATCTGCAGCGTCTGTGTCGCTGCTGGGGCTCAGTAATCTATGTGACGCTCTCTGCCACTGGCTGACGTCTGAGGAACAGCTCATCTGGCCTGTCGGGAGGACAATATTCCGAAAGGGTAATGACTTCCGTGTCTGGATGGCCCGTGTGCCGGGAGTGTGTTCGGGACACACATTCAAATCGAGTGCCAAGGCAGACATAAACGTCGGAACCATCACCGGAGATCTGGGACAATTTCCAAAGACCCACAGTTATTTCCAGTGCTACTTACAAGATTTGGGACGACTCAAACAGGCGACGTCAGTCGCATATCGATGCTGACTGACTGACGAGATTTTTTACTTTTCAAGACCTTACTTCCACATCAGCACAGCCAATAATTAAAAGCGTATATACTGCACATTGGTACGGCACTAATAAAAATTGATGTAAATAGTAATCTGGCATCGTTTCATGGTTGATGTCCAGGCCAAG
This sequence comes from Isichthys henryi, assembly GCA_026776945.1. Taxonomy (NCBI): domain Eukaryota; kingdom Metazoa; phylum Chordata; class Actinopteri; order Osteoglossiformes; family Mormyridae; genus Isichthys; species Isichthys henryi. The sequence continues at coordinate 1,462,608 of JAODJX010000051.1, forward strand.
GGACACATTCGGACTAACAAGGCAACACAAGTGGATGTTTCTGGGATTTCTGTACAGGCTAACAAATGTGACGTAATGGAAACCAGGTGATTTCCTGTCTGTTATACTGGTGCACTGGACGCCAGAATGCAAGGCTACAAATGGGATGTAGATTGCAGATTAAAACAGTGTCTTAATCATCCAATTCCATTGTTCCGTTCCTTTCTAATTCTCACATAGAATGCTGGAAAATTAGATATGAAAATAGTAGAGATTAATAATAAAAACATTCACATGATCTAAAGCCTAATAAAGCTATAAATTCACGATGATTAGTTACTGAAATTTTAGTGTTTTAACTCTGGAAGACCTCTGATTATAGGAAGATACTCAGTTACACTATTCAACATTAATTTCAGTGGTTGGCTGACTTGGACTGACAAAAGTGAACATTGACAGACAAAAGTGAACATTGACAGACAAAAGTGAACATTGACAGACAAAAATGAACATTGACAGACAAAAGTGAACGATTGGTGGATGACGAATAAGCAAATTACGCCAATTAAAAAAAATCTCACAGGCCATTTTACTTAGACTGACACCACAGCCTAAAATATTAGTAATGAAAAACACGTCATCTTTGGTGAATCCTTTTTGAATCTATGTTACCGACTCTTCGGAAGGTAGATTTCTTTGGATACTCCTAATATACTCGTCGCCGTTTGCAGGATGTGTTTGTGTGCGCCCACATTTCCGATTCTGGGGTGGTTTCAGATGGCACGAGTGTCCAGTGGCACACGCCATTGAGTGGCCCAAGTTGACCTTAGAGCACGAGATCCTGAGCAGGAATTATGCCAGCTTTGATGCCATCATCATCCGCTCGCTCAGACATTTCCACCAGATCGCTTTGAAGAAGCTTTAGCTCTGATCTTTCAAAGACAGTGTCTGTGTCAACATTCAGCAGGCCTCGTTCTTTGAAGGCCCCGTCGAGGGCGACGGAATTGCTCTTTGTGGGAAGAAAATAATATTCTGATGCATGTCATTTGCTTACAATGCAGAGCGGGCCTCAGAGAGCACGTCACACCCGTGATGCTGACTAAGCATCCAGAACAATCATTCATTAAAATTCTGCTTAAAGCGCTCAGTTTAAAAGTCAAAATGTTACTCAAAATATTACTAATACCATTATCACTACTACTACTAATAATAATCTGTTAATTTTAATTATTTGATGAAAAGCATAGCATGCATCGTTAAGATAATTTAACAAGGTCAACTTGGGCACCTCAATACTTGTACATTTATATACATATTTATGGTAATCAGGGAGGTCATAGCAGCAAAGAAAGGCTACCAAACTGAAAGGGGAAGCAGTGCTCCAGCTCAGCAACCTGTGGAGGAGCAGAGAAGGAGCGGCGAGCGGTACACGCGGTAGGCCGGTTCTGGTACCTGGCGCAGGTTGCGAGTGACGCGGACATCATGCCAGCCGTTGTCGTTGAACTTGCCGTTGACGGGCTCCACCAGCGCCTCGAAGGCGCCCGAGCCCAGGTTGATGACAAGCCAGACGGCGCCGTTCTTCAGTGACAGGTTGACGTAGTCGGCCGACTTGCCCGTATGCAGCATGAGCCCGTTGCGCTGCAGCGTGCGGAAGGACAGCGTGATCTCGTCCGTGCTGCTCTGGATGGGTGTCAGCGACAGGTCGTAGCAGAAGAACTCATTGCCTTTGAAGGTGGCCACCGATTCCTCCTTCCCTGAAAGATGATGATGGAGGGATTCAGCAAAAACATCACCTAGACCGATTCATCCTTCCGGCCTTCCAGGTTATTTACCAGCAGTTAAAACACATCATGCAAACACCATCTACCGCTGCCGTTATCCACAGTTTTATGGCAATTAGCAATTTCTACAGCACCATACTAAAGATGATTAAAAGCAAAATTTCATATAATCTAATTTAATAGAAACAAAACCTTTTAGCACCATCAATTAAGCAATGGGCTCTTAATAGTTTGGCTGGGTTGGTTCAATTTAATTCAATTTATTTTCATTTTTAGTGGCCTTCCCAGCGTAGCTGGCCGAAAGTGTTTGCCTCATCAATCCTGCAGTTAATGTAGCGAAAATTACATTGTATTTATCAGTATGTCCATCAAAAATCTGGTGCAACAGCCCATAAAAACATCTCATATAAGCCCATCTACTCCATGACAGTGTTCGGACTACATCCTTCTGATAAAGTCGCTTTTTGTTGAAGGGGTTTGGGGAAGACTTGTTCATTTTACTTGTATATCCAAAGGTGATAGCAGCAATATGATTTTCACGCCAGTGGAAACCTTCGTGGTATTTACATGCCGATGAGAATCCCTAACAGGGATTCACAGCAAAGAAGTGTTTCTTTCCGATGCTGGGAATTAAATCGCAGTGCAAAGACTGCATTCATCCTTTAAAGCACATGCTGATGTCTTGGACAAAAGCATCCTTTATGCAATTGGCCATAGTTAGATGTTCTTAGACGTTTGATTTGGAAACCCCAACTGCTGTACGTCCGGCTGAATACGGGGCTCTCAGAAGGTTACCACGTTGCTTTGATAAGTCTCTCTCCCCAACCCAAGTGAGAAACCGTCTCTATTGGCCACAGCAGATGGACTTGTATGAGACAGGGATTCTCTCAGGTTACGAGAGACACGAAACAGAATGCGCCATATTATACCCTTACAGGGAACCAGTGAAACGTGGATGTATCAATAGGCCAATCACTTGACCGCGCCCCACACTCCAACACCATCACAAGCCATGTGATAGAGAAAAAATGTGCACCAAAAAGGACTTGGAACCAACAGACCGAAATGGACGGGCATCCAAAATAAATAAAAAACTGTTAAAAATGATGTATAAACAAATTAAATGGAATTAATAAGAGATGCAGATATCAGTTGTCTACAGCCTTGACCTAAATCAATTACAGACAGTTATTTAACAGATTTCAGTCAAAGGCTCACCATTTCATCCAGAAGAAGGACTCAGCGTTCATTTGCAGATAATTAATTGAAAGGCAGTGAGGTCCCAGACTGTGCATTCACATCTTACTAGTCGAGAGAATTTACATCATAAAAAAAAGAGAACAGTTTTATAACATAAAATTCAAAACTGATACAAGAACTCTAGTGGGAAAGACGGTGGCTGAGATACCCAATAAAGCTCCATTATTGTTGATCACAATTCCACTGTTAGCTCATGCAAATCATCATCTGGCGCAGAACAAACGATTCAGAGAAATCTCTTGTAAACAGGCTTCTTACAGTCCCTTAGCTGATGATGTCAAACACAAAGGCAGCTCGAAGAGGTCGCCACGGCAACTCTCAGTTGCGTGCTTATTCGACATGAGTGAGTAGTTTTTGACCTTAGATCGGCAGTCGTCCGGCAGAATGACCAACTTTCTCAACTTGCGGCAAAGTGTGCTACTGTTTCGAACGCAGGCGGCATGCAAACCGAACGACTCGCCGTCGCTGTTTAAGTTTTTGTTTAACCTTTGAAGTCATTGAATGGAATGACTTCTAAAATCAAGTGCTGTCTGACGGGAAAACAATGGAAGAATTCCTCCCAAAGTCAGGCAAATATTTACGGGAAATTTCACCGCAATCACCTACGTTTCTACCCTGTGAATAAAACTATTTCGGGTTACTGAAAAGTCAAAATGGTGCTGAGGGTAATTTTACTTTTACCGTTATTGGACACCTTTGTCCAGAGCAATGTGAGGCAAAAGGCAGATGACAAGCATCCAGCTGTTGAGGACCCAATTTAAGCTCAGATAAGCTATAGTACAGCGATGAATACCTGTACCACCAAGAAGGATCTAAAAGGAACTAATGCAAGAACAGAGCATCCATTAGTGCCAAGTAAAACCATTTCAACAGAGCAGTTAATGAAAGGAGTCGCCGAGGATTAGTGTCAGGATGAGGTTAGGTTTAGGATGAGGTTAGGGTTAGAGTCGGTGAGGATTAGTGTAAGGATGAGGTTAGGGTTAGGTTTAGAGTTAGGGTTAGAGTCGCCGAAGATTAGTGTAAGGATGAGGTTAGGTATAGGATGAGGTTAGGGTTAGAGTCGGTGAGGATTAGTGTAAGGATGAGGTTAGGGTTAGAGTCGGTGAGGATTAGTGTAAGGATGAGGTTAGGATTAGAGTTAGGGTTAGAGTCGGCGAGGATTAGTGTAAGGATGAGGTTAGGTTTAGGATGAGGTTAGGGTTAGAGTCGGCGAGGATTAGTGTAAGGATGAGGTTAGGGTTAGGTTTAGAGTTAGGGTTAGAGTCGGCGAGGATTAGTGTCAGGATGAGGTTAGGGTTAGTTTTAGAGTTAGGGTTAGAGTCGGTGAGGATTAGTGTAAGGATGAGGTTAGGGTTAGAGTTAGGGTTAGAGTCGGCGAGGATTAGTGTAAGGATGAGGTTAGGGTTAGGGTTAGGATTAGAGTCGGCGAGGATTAGTGTCAGGATGAGGTTAGGGTTAGTTTTAGAGTTAGGGTTAGAGTTGCCGAGGATTAGTGTCAGGATGAGGTTTGTTGAAGTGCTCCTGGATAAAATGGGTCTCTAAATGTTTCCTGGAAGTTGTGAGAGACTAGAGATACTGTCACCTTCCTCTGCCTACTGATGGGGTCCCTCGTTACAGTTAAAGCAATGTTTCCATATGTTTACATAAAGGAGTCTCTAGCCTGTGTTTGCTTTCTCAGGGCCGTGGGGCCTGTTTTGGCAGAAACCTGTGGGAAACATCTGAAGGAAGCCTCACTGTTTTTCACAGTAATAACATCAGCTAATGCATGACATGCAACTGTAAAATCCAGCCACCTCACGCGCACACAAACAAAAATATAAATCGCTTCTCTTGCTGTGCACTGTAAAACCGCTAAATCTATTTCCTTACCAGATAAATTATGTTTGTAGGACTTTAATTTCTGTTTTTTTTTTTATTTTATTTTGTAAATATCACAGATGCCTGCTACTGAGCTTCCATTACCGATATTTCCAGCGGTAGCGTGTTAATATTAAAGCGCACAGCCTCACAAATCTATTCAATTTAAGAGAACAATTCACACCTTCTGCCCCTGAAGCCCCCACCCCCCCCACCATGTATTTTCAATTCAGGGGCTTTTACAATGAAACCATCAGCATTTTTACTATATGCAGGACTCTGTATCTATGGTCTGGAAAACCAGTATTCGTCATACCCAAGGCCTGTAACTGATTACGCACAGCAGAACACAGAAATCAGAAACTGGACAGGTAAAAGTGAATCTTTTTTTTTTTTTCGGTGAAAGATAAAAGGCTTTTCTTCCCCCTCAAGTATCACTCCTAAATTTCATGAGAATGTGTCTGCGGCTCAGTCAGAGAAGAAAACCCAAGAGAAAAACGCGAAAAACCTTTGTGCGAAGGTAACATCAGACTCTGTTTCACTGAAGCTGCTCACTGCGAAATAATTATTGGAAATTACGGCAATTAAAATAGGTGCTTTTCTAAACAGGTCACATTGTACTGATTTAATCTATGGTGATGTAATGATGAAATATACATGCACACAGTCAGTGGTCCTTGAAGCCTCTGTGCGTGATGACTTTTGATTATCGCAATAAAATGTATTATTAGCAGTAACAGACTATTGTACAGGTTTACGCATTTACTGCCATACTGACGTAAAGACTTGAGCACACAAACTTCTGGTTACACATCCAGCCCTTTAACTGCTCAGCCCCCTAGAGGGCAAGCATGGAAATAGCAGTTATGGGACTTACCAGCATCCACTAAATTGAATCAGTTACCACTTTCATTCCACTTACTCAAGACAGGAAAAAATTAATAAATAAACGTGTCTTCAGACCCATTAAATGAGCCCTGAGAATAAGTCTGGCATTACGAGGAGTGGCAAGGAATGGCAGTACGCAGTGAGGGCCTGAATATTGATATTCCCCATGTCGGCCCTCTGGCTAATCATGTACCATGAGGTCCATCTTTTAACTTGATAAACAGCTGTGAATTAAGCTTCGCAGAAACAATTTCAGGAGAAATGCTCCTACTCCCACCACACAACCCCGTCAGCACAATTTAATTTAAATGAAATCCAAACTGTAAAAACAGACACTGAATGAGCTGGAACCGAAGAGACTGAAGGCGAAGGAGATGAAGAAAACACAGCACGCCACAGCAGAACAGAAGTACGCCAGCACTGCTGCAGCACTGCTGTGTCTCTGCAGACCAGAACAATCCACGATTCGTATTTGATTTCAGGTGTAGTGTGGCTTCTATTTCATGGATTGCCGGCACAGTTGGCCCGCCCACCTCCCGATAGATCTGTTCAACAACCATTCAAACCTGCAGTTAATCAATCGATAAATCACATGGTTTTAGTCACATGGCTAGTTTGCCTTGGCATTTGGGCTCTGTCCTGGTTCGGTCTGCTTTCTGATGGGTTTACGGGTTCTGATAGACTGGTTAGGTCTGCTCTGTCCTGGCTTTCGGATGGGTTTCCAGGTTCTGATAGACTGGTAAGGTCTGCTGTGTCCTGGCTTTCGGATGGGTTTCCTGGTTCTGATAGACTGGTTCGGACTGCTCTGTTCTGGATTCTCTGTGCTGCCTGCCTAACCTCACTCTGATCTAGGATCCAGTCCGCGGTTACCGCTCTTTAACCCAGCATGTAGGTCCGGCCCGGTCGACTGCACGCTGTGTACCTCGGGTCAGTGATTTCCAGTCCTGCTGGCCCTGACCACTCCCAAGATCAACTGGTGAAAAAAGGAAAAGTCCGACAGGCAGCAGACCAAGCGCTGTATACACATGCAGCTGAGTTATTATTTTTTAAGCCTGTGCTGACACTCCACGCGGATCCCGTTTCCTTCAAACCCCTTTCTTGCAGAGCAATGACATCACATTAATCAGTAACACATTCGCACTCATGACCACATCTGAAATGTGGGAGATGGGCAGGACACGATTAATGTGTTTTCAACCGTTTATAAGACATTAAATATCATTTATTCAGCTGATATATTTTCTGTGGTCTCATAACAAAAGCTTCACGTACTGGCAGACATTCCTATGAAAAAAACAATAAGTAATGAGCAATTTTATTTATCCGGCACAGATTTTTGTTCCAGTAAGAAATCTCAAATTCCTGTGATGTTGAGTGTCATCCAAATGTACAATCAGGCAGCCGCCCCTTTGCGGTCCTCGCTTCACATTTTGTTACTACCTCTAACGCGGATGAGGTCCTCGTGGCTCAGATGCAGTCAGACACCTGCCCCGCGTCAGAAAGTGTTTAATGTTTAAATAGGAGAAATGCCAGATAAGGCTGGTCAAACAAGGAGAGGCCGCGAAACGCCGGCCTACTCCACTCTGTCACTGCGGTAATCGGGCTGCCTCCGTCAGACCTTATTCCTTCGTGCAGGAGATTTATGAGAACCCTCGTAAACAGCCTGCCAGTTTGCTTAGCATCAAACCTTCTAGACACATCATTTTAAATGAGATGGCAGGAAATGTCCAGACGCTGGGCAGTGAAAAGTCCGCACTACTCAAAACATGGAAGCCTGTTACACCGCTGGTAATCGGTACTGACCGAAGGCAACGCGGAGCCCCGGCTGAGCCGCACCGCCGGCGCCCCCTGTCTGAAGATGGCGTCCTAGGCGGCCGCATATATCATCTAAAGCAGGGGTGGGCAATTGCATCCAGGAAGAGCCATGTGGAATATAGATTAGATTAGTAATTAGAGTTCTGATTGGCTGAAGGGTCCTCACACCTGGGTGTGAACAGCTGACCCAAAGGTTATCCCAAAAACCTGCGTACACACCGGCCCTTTGCGGGTAAGAGTGCCCCCCCCGACCTAATGGGTTTATCCAGTGTCAGCTGACTTTCTGTCATCAAGAAAGACAGTTCACTGAACTTACAAGGTGTCTGTCTGTCTGTCTCATCCGGATGAAAGACGGATCATTTAAATTGCTCTAATTTTAAATGGAGTTCTTCATTACTGGTTTACAGAATAGGTGTCCTCCACTGTTCAGAACAAACAGGCATTTTTAATTAAGCGTGACTTATAATTGGCCACCTTGGTCCTTGGTTAATTGCACCAGAACCGAGCTTTTGGACTCATAATAGTATGTGAATGCAGGGGCGTCAAAGCATTTTGTGGGGGGGAGGGGGGGAGACACACTGGCATATAATTTATATTTTAAGTTAAATGTGCGGGGGTCCAAACGTCCCCCCTCAGATTTAATGTCGGCGACGCCCATGTGTGAATGAACAAAGCTTAAGCAGAGAGAAGCCGCTCCTTATTGGCCAAAGCCGGCGGGGAGTGGGGGTTGGGATGCGTTCACTCCTGGTGTGCTCGTCTTACTCGGCAGACAGCTCATGTATGACCTCAGAGAGGCGGAACTGCAGTCACATTATTTCACATTATCTTATTAGGCTGCACTATTAGACGAAATGACAGCCGTAAGGTACTGAAATTAATGTTTCCTTTATTTTGCACCTTTTCAGGGGAGAAGTGCTTCTGCTCCTGGTTGCCAGGGAAACAGCGTTTTAAGCACTCTGTGATTAGGCCGCCCCGACCCTACCTCCTGCCGCCGAGGCGTGTGGAGACGTCAGCCCACACGCATGACCCCACACGCATGATCCCTCGCGTTCGACACGTGTCACATGTGCTGACCAGCAGCGGCGCTGTACGGGGCTGTAAGTGGGTCATGTGTAGTAAAAAATAAGTCATTTACCAAACACCTCAGATTACTGGTGAAATCTGTGATGTTTATATTTATGTCCTGTTAAAATGCTACTGTTGATATTTCAGTGAAACAATCATAATTCATAATTCCAGATGATCTCAAAGGTAGCAAATCATAAAATATCCCAGACAAACATACATACATGATTACATTTGTGGGTCAAGGGGATGAAACAGGTGTTTGGCTTTCATACAATGACTAAACTGTACTTCACCAGTTAATTACAGTTACAAACTGCTTAGTTACTGCTGATATCACCATCTAAAGACTCAGTCAGTATTGTGGGGGCAGCACTGCTCATTCTGAGTGACTACGTGCTGGTTTAGAATAGTCTCTCAATGACAAATCAAAATGAATGAATGTAGGAATAAAGCTACAAATAACTTAACAAAAATTCTAGAAACAACTATACAGACTTTAAAGAAGAAAAAAAATAAATCAGCACAAACATATATCTTTGTAGGGACTCTCCATTCATTCTAATCCCAACCACGATGACCTTAACCCCCTACCCAGCAGTAACCGTAAGTAACCAAACAAAATACAAGACTTTTTAGTTTAGAGTTATTTGATTGCAGTCACAGATTTTTTCATAAAATCTATTTTCCCCTTGCGGGGGCAGAAAAAAATAACCTCTTTTGACCTTGTGAGGACATCACAAATGTCCCGAAATGTAATATATATATATATTACAACAAACACATACACCAACCCCGCCCCCCCCGACCCACACACACAGATCCCAGCCATAGAACAAACCTTAATTTTGTGATAACAAAGATAAGGAATTCAGATAAAATGTCTGCTTACAGTACATGTTTTGTCTTTGTTTCATCTCCAGACATGCAGGAGCCAAAGATCCGCTTTTAACAATCCTGTGACCCCTCACAGGGGATGCTACCACCTCACACAGAGTGTCTCTACCTCACACGGAGTGTCTCCACCTCACAGGGGATGCTACCACCTCACACAGAGTGTCTCTACCTCACACGGAGTGTCTCCACCTCACACGGGATGCTACCCCCTCACACGGGATGCTACCACCTCACACAGAGTGTCTCCACCTCACATGGAGTGTCTCCACCTCACAGGGGATGCTACCACCTCACACAGAGTGTCTCCACCTCACAGGGGATGCTACCACCTCACACAGAGTGTCTCCACCTCACATGGAGTGTCTCCACCTCACAGGGGATGCTACCACCTCA
>JAODJX010000051.1:1472924-1493679 GCA_026776945.1 Isichthys henryi
CACCTCACAGGGGATGCTACCCCCTCACACGGGATGCTACCCCCTCACACGGAGTGTCTTCACCTCACAGGGGATGCTACCCCCTCACACGGGATGCTACCCCCTCACACGGAGTGTCTTCACCTCACAGGGGATGCTACCCCCTTACACGGGGTGTCTCCACCTCACCTGTGATGCTACCCCCTCACACAGGGTGTCTCCGCCTCACACGGGGTGTCTCCGTCTCACACGGGGTGTCTCCGCCTCACACGGGGTGTCTCCGCCTCACACGGGGTGTCTCCGCCTCACACCGCCTGTTTCAACCCTGTACACAGTCAGCTTCATACCCAGCCCAGCTGAATAATCATATTACCATGATAATAAACCAGGCTGACTAGCATTGAAGACTCTCCTGCTTGTGGTAAGTGGGAATTAAACTAGTTTGTAAAAGGGCTTCCAAAATGTGTGTGTGTTTAAGGTTTTTGTAGTCTGCCAGGTCTTGGAGTATATGCCTCGGGCCACGGCCCCGGGGAAATGTTAAAGACCTGATTCTCTGAACTCCTTAATCCCCAGCTATAATGTTTCTGCAAGTAAGACTGCCTGAGAATTAAATCAAATTCAGATCCCAAACGTGTGCAGAATATTCCTTCCTCATACCTGTTTCCCTTTACAATTTAAACGCCTCTACAAAGCTGTGAACAAAACAAAAAAACAAAAAGATGAAAATAAAATGATCGCATCTGTTGACTCTGCTCTCCTTTCCCAGTAATATTTCTATTATCTAACATAAAAACCGAAAACTAGGGAATGAGGATCACTGATGCCTGGGTGAGTAACAGCACGATCCTCAGCATTACTGACCCTGAAAAAATAACTTGGAGAGCAGCATGCTGCAGCATTATCAAACGCTTCTGTGGCAAGCGCGCTGAAACGGGGAATTAATTCAGGACTGTAACCCTAGAGGATATGACAGCGGCCAATCCAGGCTGGAAGTCACACAGCGCCATGTTTTAAAGGGCATGACAGCCAAAAAATGTACAGCTTCAACAAGTAAATATACAGGTGTAGAAAAAGAAGATAATTCCAGTTACATACAGCCCTAATTCAGGATTTTCCCTGTTTGTTCAATAGCTAAAAACACATTTCAATTTCACTCCTGGATGCACAAAACCATCCTGAGGTGATGGAAACGTCATCGCCGGAGAAATAAGGAGGCCGCTTATCTCGGAAACCACCTCTGTGGGATAAAATAAAAATGACATAAGAAAAATGAGGCCGAATCACGTAAAATGATCTGCAATCATGCAGGGGTGTAGCAAGGTTGTTTTATATTCAAAAGTGAATTCTGCGACAGAAAGGATATAGAGAATAGCAGCTGTGTTGGGGGGTGGTGGGGGGGGGGGGCGATGGAAGACCGCGCCCAGACCCTCGCACGTACTGTAGAAATCCTCACATCAGGCACACAGGAAGACAGAATCCTATTCTAACATGAACATGTAATTTTTGACTTTAAACTTTCGAATAAAACATTTACATTTCATTACAACTGAAGTATGAATTCATGGGAGGTCCATCTCGAGCGCGGACAGGGGGCCGGTTGTCCTACATGCGGGTCTTTGGACTGTAGAATACATGCTGCTTAGCCACACTACACAGAGAGATCAAGCGAATGCCACACAGAGTAGGGATGAGATCCAGACCCCCCCCCCCCCAGGTTTGAGGCAACAGTGTCACCCCCTGAGTCACCATGAGATCATGTAACACAATATTTTTATTACATCAGTATTATTAATTATAATACCACAGGGCATCTTGCATTCTCTGTCTTCCCATGAACAGTCAAGGGAGTGGATTACTAATTTGTGCTTAAAAATTAGGTAATATATAACAAAGGCATACTTTTTATTTTATCGAGGATGCTGAACGTCAAAAGGTAATGCTTCACGATTATAATATGCAGTATCTTAAAGAAAATTCCATTGGTGGGCAGATTGTATAGATATGGTATGAACGCATTCATTGGCGGGATTGATTATGCTGAACCAGACAGAAAAACCGCAGTCATGGGATTTATTAGGCTTGCAGTTCTGTGTCTTGCATACTGCATAATATTTATTATGGATTGATGTTCCTGAAGTAATTTGGGTTAAGCAGCTCAACGAAGGGTAAAATCATATCAGCGGTATAATATGCGGCTCAGTGACCGCAAGGTTAAGTCTAACTGAAGACGATCATCTTAAGTCTGTTTAATGTGGAACATGAAGTAGCGGTGCCCTGCCTTGCGTGTAGCTTTCCGAGTCCTTTGGCTTGAATACCGCTTTAACAAATGCCTGAGATTCTCAGCACTTTGCATATTCGCGCTGGCAGGCGCGCGCCCGACCCCCGCCCCCGCCGGCGCGCTCTTCTGCTCCCTGTCGCGCTCTAATCCTCACTGGCTCCCCCACTAAGAAACCATTATCTGTTCGGGGCTTGAAAGTGACTTTCCCAGCCTCTCACCACAGGCAAGGCAGATACGGGGAGGCTGATCTCCGGCGACAGCTCCGCACCGCGGGCAAGCGCATAAATTAAGCGGCCCCTGCGAAGCTCGCTCGCCGCTCGCCGTCATTCCTCATCCCGCTTCCCTTTCCTCTCCTCCTCCCTCTATCCCCCCAACCTGCCCATCTCCTGGCCCTCCCCGCACCGCATTTTTCATCCACAATGCATGACGATTCCCTCCGCCGTCTGCCCGTGCATCCCGCGCCTGCTTTCTCTTTATTTCACGCCGATCATTAAACGATCGCTTAACACCTCGGTTTACGGCCTTCCCCGAATATATCAGCTGCCTCGACTCATACTCAGTTAGCGGCTGAATAATTCATGACCAATAAATGGTTAAGTTGTAATAGATAACTCTCAATTTGAAAATGTATTTCACTGACGCTGGAAATTATAAATGCATCAAGGGCGATAGCATTTCATTTCGAAATGCATAAGGAAAACAAATTCTGAAGTACCTTTTACATATGTATGCGGCACTCAAAGCCTCATCTACATTTATTTAAAATGATATATATATAAATGATCAGCATTCTAACCATCCATCCGATTATCCGGTGCAATATCGTGGGGGTCAGAAGCAGCGCGTCCATCGTAGAGGAGGAATTAAATTATGAAACAAGCAACTTTGAAATAACTGGTTACTAACATTTTATTGCCATTTAAAAACACATTTTCTCCATTCTTTGTGAAAAAAAAATCTACTATTGGATTATTGCAAAATGTATTGTTTTACATGCTTATTTTTGCCACCATCCACCGCTAATTCGCACTCAGGAAAAAGGGTGAAAATCTGTACCTTCGCTTGTCACTGGGGCTGTACCTTCAAGGGTCTGCCAATTGTACCCTTAGCTGTAGGTAATTGTGCCTATTAAGGTACAAAAATAGATTCTGAGGAACATTTCTGTACCATTGATGGTACAATAATGGTGTTTGTACCTCTGGGATGTTCGTCAGAGACCATTTCTGTACATTAAAAGGTATAATTACAAGGGTGCAAGCAAAGGTACATTTTTTTTCTGAGAGTGTGGGGCTGTTGGAGCCTATTCCACACACACACACATACAAATACATAGCATGTATCAGGAGTTCTTGTGTCTGCGTGTGTGTCTGTCTGTCTGTGTGTGCAACAGGCTTCATGGCTGCCTGTCCTGTAGAGACTGACGGAGTTACTTAAATCTTATCTATTAAGTCTTATCAAACATAAACAGGATTTATTCCATCATAGCTTCTGGGGCATAGTTACTGTCAGGTCTGCTAATATTTTACCCAATTACACTCCATTATACCTGTTGTTTATAGGAAATACATACAGTGCGGCTTAATTCATGTAAGCCTACAGTACTGAATGACCTTTCAGTTACTACGAGGAAAAGCCCAGTCACGGCGGGATTATTACCTTTGTAATAAAACGGACTAATAAATGTAGCATTAGTACAAAGGTAGCTCACTGTATAAATCGGTGTCATGATCTACAGTAACTTGGGTATGGGGGTTAAAACGGCGCACTGTCATCACAGCCCGATAGCCAGCATGTCAGACGTCGCTCCTGCCCTCCTGAAAACCAGAGGCCGGTTAAAAAAGACCGCAAAACGCATTAAGGTCCAGATCAGCTTCAGTCACGCACGATTTAAATGATCGAATGGTCGCGAAGTCATACGATATTTCATAAAAGAGCGCAGAAATCGTCAGTATGTGGAGGAAGCAGAGCACGGCTGACACACAGCCGGGCAACCGCCGGGATACCTGCGGGAGGGTGTGCGCATCGCTGCGGGCTGAGAGCCGCGCTCCTCCCGCCACACGCAGCAGCGGGGCCGCGCCGACCGCTCGCCGCTCCGAAAGCAATTTAATTAGCACGTCCCTGCACCGGTAATTGTAAAGTCATGCTCTCCGGAGAGCCTGTGTGAGCACTCTCCTCTTTTCATGCCTCTCCATTTCATTCTCCTGCTTGTATTTCTGCACTCCCTTTCGCTGAGAAATATCTATATTTTATTAAATTTACGCCCTGTGGCTGAGACCCTTTTTAGTCGGTTGTTGAAAAACAGATAGGGAATGAAGTAGCCTATATATAGAGATGGTATTGGCAGGGGATGTTTTTCCATTTTGTTCCTTTTGAATATATTTGTATTTTTTTGGCAAACCTCGCGACTTCAAGTTAAATTAATTATTTCTTTTTAGTTGCGAAAGAAGGAAACTTGAAAATATCGTTCCGCAGCATGCGACTGTGTAATGTCAAACGATTAAATGAAACAGACTGATTACAGGATAATCAAAGTGCAATGTGCAAAGTGCACCGGTAATTATTCTTGACCATTTTTCATGATGGAATCTTCGTTGGAGCGTTTACAGTGGATGCGATTCATCACTGCAGGTGCGACAGCAGCCCTGCGCTCCTCACGAAAGGATTCGGGGACATTGGAGTGTGTCAGGAAAATGGTAAAGGGGGGCTTGGGCAGGGGCACTGTTTACCGCCACTCAAACCACGCGTTTGCCCCTTGCTGCCCACAAACAGTCACTACACCGGGGTGGCAGGGCCCCCCAGAAACAACAGACAAGCCCCGTGTGCTCCCTCAAAGAAACATATACAGTATTTCCGTGGTCAGTGTGATTAGATGGCAGATTCTGCTGCCGTTCATTTATATCTGTGTGGATGAATTGGCCCTTGGGGGCACCATTCTGCCTTAATTTCAGTGCTGTGGGAAGGTCGGGGGCCAATGGGGAGACGGGGGTGGGGGTCAAAGATGCTGACGGACACCTGAGAATGATGGATCTTGCTCTGTAGCCGTGGGTGGTATCCAGCGTGATGTTTTCATATTACTGGAGATGGTGGCTATTTGATTGACACTGATAAGTACAGGACACCAATAATCATTAGCTGTTCCATTAGGTTAACCTAACCCTGGTTTTACATAAGTATAATAAAATTCTGTTTTAGAAGTCTTCATAATCCTTTATCCTGGTATATTAGCATTGAAATTCACCTCAGTATAATATGGATTAATTTGTGTATAGGGCGGTACAGTGGGCAGCATGATTCCCTCATACCAGCTGGATTAGTGGTTTGAATCCCACCCCTGTTCTGTGTGTGTGGAGGTTGCATGTTCTCTCCCCAATTCGGTAAGTCCAATTAGCCTCAGCTTTGTTTTGGACTGTGGGGGGGAAACCAGAGTAGCCAGAGGAAACCCCACGACGACATGGGGATAAGATGCACACCTCAAACACACGGAGTCCTGGCAGAGACTTGACCCCAGGTTCCAGAGGTGTGAGGCAACTGTGCCAGCCACTGCACCACAGTGCTGCCCTTGTCTGCTCATGTCTTTAAACTAGCATTAGTACAAAGAGCTTTTAAATATCTTTTGTCCTCGTAGCTGTTAAATACACTAATTATTAAAGCCGTAAAGTTGTCTGGCTTAGAATCTCCATTGAATAAGTGAGAAAATGTTCAGGCTAAAATCCGGGCTTATCCTGCGTGGACTGATGGTGCCAGTGTGTGTTCGTGTGCGTTGGGCTTGTTGGGACCAGTGTTATTATTGTAGCTAAAACTGAGACGAAAACTGAAAATAAAGGAAAACAATTTGTGAACTAAAGTAGAATTGAAAACTATGTTTATGGAAAAAAAGATGTGTGGACTTTGGTCAGCAAAGAGCAGCACCACACTAACACCATCTTTCTACCGTGTTTATCCACACGATCTCCTCCTTTAAAAGATGGTCGCAGTTGCTAAGTCGAGGTTCCACCGCCACTTCAGTGCTTATCGCTTTACCAACACGTAACATGTGTCCCGCTCCGGTAACCCAGCTTAATATGCATAAGGAGACGCCGCATTTAGACAGATTAACTTTTGGGCGTCACAATATGCATCTGATTAATAGTTTAGGCATACTAATAATTTGTTTATTGAATTGTGGGGTGAATGTAATGTCCGTAAAGTGCCGAAAAGCGGGCATCCGTTACCTAAAGCCCTGCAGTCACACAGTTTGCCGTTGTCAAAAAAAATTAATAGGGCTATTTGATTTTATGGAAGAAAATGAATCGTTTAGATTGATCGATCAATCGGTGAAATAGTCGATAGATTAATCCATAGAGAAGCAGTGGTTAGTGGCGGCCTTCCGGCATCCGATCCAGCGTGTCCCCTGCCCCAGGCTCCAGGCCCCTCCCACCCTGATCAGGGTTAACGGTCAGCAAATGGATGGATACGGCGTGTGAGTATGTGCTGGCCCTTGTGGGACAGACCCTGGGCTCAGCCGGACCCTGAAGTCGGATGGAACGACGGCTGCTGTAACTCAACAACTTCACTGCTCCCTAACCCAGAGCAATGGAAACAGGGAACGGTCTTCAGACATGACACAGTTCTTACGAAACACATCCTTTATGAAATATTAACAGATAATACCATCACATATTGCTGTTTCAATAAGGCAGACATCTGTATCTAAATAAACCACACAGCCTTACAGAAAGCGACATATTTACATAATATTCACACTGAAGTACCTCACATGACTCGGCATGCGGAGGTTGGTCACTGGGTCTAAAACGCGCTTCTAGAGGCATTAGAACACTAGAGATGTCTTAACGGCGTCTACCTTCAACTGGCAAAAAACGCAGCCAAGATGAAAGCTAAAGACACTGCAGGTCCTCAGGGCCCCTTGTCTGACTGACAGCAGCCAAACTGTCATTTTGGGAGGCGCCCGTGAAGACGCTCTTTGGGCCTGTGCGCCGTCTGACAATTACGCCCTGCCAATTTGGAGCACTTAGCCGCGTCAGAATCCACTAGCACACAATCCAACCGCTCTGCTGCACTTCTGTCTGCCACAATACCAGCTGCTTATGCCTAACTAGGCAAACAATCGAAAAGAAAATCAGGAAGAATTATTACTAAAATGACAAATGTTTTCAACAATAGGAAATTGCCACATGAACGTTTGCGGTGGACGTGAACTGATAAGCCAGTCATAGTCTAGTTCCCAGGACCTGATTAAAATATATTTAAGAAAGAATCAAATGAGATAAAATAAGGTACAAGAAGACAGACTGAAATAAAAAGTCTATAAAAGGAGCCTGTGCTTCTGTTACACTCGAGATGCATCGCGTCCCGTTCAGAGTTGAAAACAGGAACCTTGGAGCCGTCTCCAGTGGCGTCCCGGTCAAAAGTGTGTCCGGTTTAATCCCTGCCTTGCTGAGTTAGCCATCTGTGGCGCGAGGGCTCAGAGGATGCAAAATTAGCCCGTGTTCCACTAGGAGGGTTAGGCGCTCACTCTCCGCATCGCAGTACAGGGACCGGAGCTATCGACCGGGCCAAACTGCAGCCTGGCGAGGGCAATCGAGTGCTTATGCACTCTGCTCCCATCGCGTTAGCCCGCTTTGGCGCTATAGCCTGGGCAGGTTACCACGCTCTCCCCTGCTGGTGGCGATCATCCGCTGCATGCTGCATTCTGCTGCCGTGAGACTGCAGGAAAACTCTACATTCAGCTGTGTGGCATAGCACCAGTGGAACGTGGCACAGCACCAGTGGAACGTGGCACAGCACCAGTGGAACGTGGCGCGCCCCCAGACGGTATGCGAGAAGGCAGCACCACCTTGTGACTATGACTCAGGCTGCTCTCTTTTCTTCCACACCCATGCAGAACTTGGTTGCTTCAGTTTAATCCAAGGAGGTACTTAGTCCAAAATGTTTCAGATCCATTGGTCTACAATACTTTATTTTCTTTATTAGACTCAACTTTATTATGCCTGATAAACTAAGAAATCAATGTGGATAGACAAGTTAAAAATACTAAGTGGTAATGGATAACTGATAAGTCATTTTCACTCAGTCATTCCCCAAGTGGAGGAGTGAATTTTGGCCCTTATGCACTGTACAGAAAGGGCTCGCAGCTGAAGGAAGATCTCAGCATGTCTGCAGTGAGGTAGAAAGGTCTACAGTTTGGGATGTGATGAAATGCAGCCCGCTAGCCTTTATTTAGCACCTTAAATCCCTCAACAAAACACTCGGGGAGGGCAAGTGTTCAGGTGGTTCACTGCCAGTTGTTGTAAACATCTGCTATTTGTAGACACCGAGCGAGAGTAAGTGTGATGAATTAGCTCACCACTGAGGTCGGCAGAATTCCTTGGATCAGTAACATGCATGTTACATAAAACACGCTCTGCTCTTAATCAAAAGTGCATGTTACAAGCTTTTTAAATTCATTGTAATGATGAAATTAATGATTAACTGTTTTAAATGATCAGCTCGTTACAAACAAAGCGGGAGTTATAACACATCAGGCTGGAAGGCATTTGTTTGAAAAGGATCTTTGAGACAATCTGGCTCAAGTAAAAATGAACGGCTTCAGGAGCACAATACAAGGCTATAATAATCTGTCATTCTTTAAACATTTATAGACCAATAATGACAGTTCTGTTTTTAATACTGTTAACTACAAATATTTATCGGTCGGAGGCAAGTACAATTCCAGTTGACTTTCAGCTTTCAGTTTACTGTACAGAAGCACATTCATAAAGTCCGTAATACACTGCAGTCATGTGACACTATGGAGTCAAGATATATAGTATAATTTAAGATATTTTGCTTTATCATAGTACGGCAAAATGAACCTTTGCCACAAAGCTACTCACATATGGGATTTTTATCCTTTTATACAATGGCTTGACACCCATTTCACTCTTTCCTTGCAGCAAATACGCATTAATCAGTGCACAGTCCTGCATTTGCGGCTTTGCAGTACGCGCCGCCAAGCCCTGGTGCTCTGCCCCAAACAAAGGTGGTTCTTTCCGCTGGGCGCGGCCCTTTCAGTGCAGTCGATGCCCAAACGGAGGGTGCTGATCCGCGGACCCTGAGCAGGGAGAAGCCAGCAAAGACATAAACTTCTCCAAGCAGTCGGGTTATTTATAGGGGATAAGAGAGCCTGACAACGTAATTAAAATGATGAACTGTTTCCCAGCACCGCCCCCTGCAGGGGACGGCGAGCGGAGGACCGGCGGGGCACATTTCGGTGGGGACGGACTGAGTAAGCGCCCTGCTCACGCTCGCCTGCAATCATATCATTTCCACAGTAACTACCGCGGAGGCTTACGGGATTTGTCTGGCCTGCGGCCGTATAGCGGGCATATCGCCGTACCCGCCCCTGTGCGCTCGCTCATAAATCTCGCTTCGTCCGTGCGGCTACGCACCCCGCTGCCCGCCATGATGGTACGTTTACGAGGTGACACCCGCGGACCTCCGACAAGGCAGCCCTGGCCTGTTAATAACGACACACTAAATCCCCCAGCTCAAAAAAACAAAACAAAACAAACAAAAAAAACACTGGCCAGGAACACCGCCCTCTGCTGACTGCTCCATGGCACTGCGGCATCTGGGCGCCCTACTCCAGCTTATGCCTCACTCCCGTTTCCTAGCGCGATTTGCAGCTTCCCAAAAAAAAACATGGCCCGCGCCCTGCCGATTGGCCACAGCACGAGAGGCAGCGCCGAAGGATACGCTGAGCTTGAGCAGAGTTTGCAAAGAAGGCTCCCCAAGGGAACGTCCGAATTATACAAACCCAGAAGTGTGGTAGTCAGCTTTTTTCACCCAGAGAGGCTCATTTACTTTCAGGATAATAAGACTGGAACAGACAATGTGACACAACTCCTCAGCTCTCATACTCATTATCATTACATTCATAATCATTATCATTACACGTTATACATTAGCATGGTGGTGTACAGCGGGCTGAAGTTAAAATACGGGCCCCGCGAGTATAAGAGGTACCTGTCTTACTCTCCTTCTGCTCAAGCTAATCACAGCCCCTTTACTGCATAATACTAAGGACACAAAGACAGTCGTAATGGTGGGAAACAGAGTCCTGCGTTACTTTCCAGAAGGGGCCCTATGTGGCTCAGTGGCTTATGACTGTCTGATCAGTAGGTTGTCAGTTTGAATCCCGGGGCCCGCAAACTAACGCTGTGGTTGGGCCACTGCGCGAGGCCCTTAACCCCCAGCTACAAGCGTGCTGGCTGACCCTGCGCTACGACCCCCAAACTTGCTGCCATTGCTCTTGTATCTCATGGAAAGCAAGACGGGATCAGTGAAAAGATCATTTCCCTATGAGGGCCAGAGACTAAGTATATGGGGAGACTGAAATGAGCCAAAATCAGACTCCCAGATACCTCAAAATACAGGAAACGCACAACTAAGAATCTGATTGTACTAAGTGCAAATATCAACAAATCCTTTATGAAAATGGTAACAACATGAAAATAGCATCCCATTAAACTAGCAGAGAGAACAGGGTGTATTACAGGGGCTTGGGGAGGTGGGAGATGCAGGAAGACACGGTGTCAAGGTCAAACTAGAGATTCCACCCGCCTCCACCCACTGGACAGAGAGCAGGAAGATGAGCAGGAAGTGACATCAGCATCATTCCGCTCCCTCCCCCCTGACATAATCTGTCTGGGGCTGAGAGGTGTCACAGGATAATATTACAGTCGCACCTGGGGGGGAGGGGGGGGGGAGGGACTGTGATGGGGTCAGAGTTCAGCATTTAGTGCCTAAATTTGCCATTCTGAGCTTTCAGTTTTCCGACAGCCGGGGAGACAAATGATGCAAACAGAACCGCAAAGCAGGCCTGCTGTCTGTGTGTGTGTGTGTGTGTGTGTGTGTGCGTGCATATGTGTGAGTGCGTGTGTGTGCGTGCATATGTGTGAATGCGTGTGTGTGCGTGCGTGCATATGTGTGAGTGCGTGTGTGTGCGTACATATGTGTGAGTGTGAATGCGTGTGTGTGTGCGTGCATATGTGTGAGTGCGTGTGTGTGTGTGCATGCGTGTGTGCATGCATATGTGCGTGTCTGTGTGCATGCGTGTGTGCATGTGTGTCTCAGTGCTCATGACTCCCCCTAGAGCAGCAGACTTTGCTTGCCATGGATTTGACCTAAGCAGCTAAGATTCAGCATAACCTACAGGACTCGCTGTAAGGCGATGGCCAGTTTAACGTAACGAATGATGACATATTTGAGTGCAATTCCCTAGCGATGAACAGCAAATCTTGCAAGTGGGATGCAGGCTATGCTAATGAGGCATTTACTTCTGACGTAATATAATGAATAATTTAAACTGGAACAATCTGTGTCACTGTTGAAGTGCATACCTGCACATCAAGCACACAGGCCGCAAATCATGCATGTTCTGGCCAAGCACTGCGGTCATATTGCATCCGCTCCTACACCCTGCCAGTGATCTCATTCCCAGAGAGAATATGCCAGAAGGTTGGGAGTGAAGTTTTTCATCTTCAACAAACTGGGAGGAATCCCTCCAGGGAGAGCGGTTCCGGATTCCCACAGAAGCATTTCGGACTCGGCTGCACACTGCAGCGCATGCAGTTCCCAGGCTGCACAGAGAAACACGCCACTTACCTCCCTGCTGCCTGCATTTTCAGCCGTATTATAATGACATAGGATATGGTTCTTCTCAAATTGGCAAAATTTCATGATTGATTAATCATCTCCCAGAAAATATCACCAAAAATAAAAGCTCATCAGCTTCAAACAAAGAGCTGCTTGGCTTCCACTCGAGTTTTCTATTTCTACACCAAAGGAGAGCCAATTAAAATGCGCCTCTAATCAGTCATTTGTAAACAACATAGCCGATTCTCCATGCACCATCAAAGAATAAGTGTGTGCTTCGTAAACGGCAGAGAAAAAGGTGTGAATTACGCAGACTAGTCAAATAGCTCTGCCTAAATAGGCACCGTATTGGAAATCACTGAGCTGAGAACTGGTAAGCAGAGCTTTAACCACCGTGAGAGTGAGTCCAGGAAACAGAAGCCAGGGTAAAGAATAAGGACAGACCAGAAGCTCGATTCACGCAGTCAATGCAGAGGGGCTGCCAGGGACCCAGGGAACGCATCTCAGCCCCGCCAGATGGGGGCGCACTGGAGAACACGCTGAAGGAGATGGTTTGTAGAAATGCCCGGATTTTGTATTTCAGGAAGGTGTCCGACGGCTGTGTGTAAAAGGTGATAAGCTCTTCAGCTGGAGCTCCGCAGGGTCGGGATGTGCGGGAAACATAGATCAGCGGGCGGTAACGCGGGAACAGGGGATGGACCATGTGGCGGATGGAGCACGCAGCTGGATGGCTTTAAATGAGCACCGTCGATCCTACAGCGCCGTTTGGTTTAATACCCAAATATGTAGAGCATGCAGAGAAAATACCATGCAGGCTGTTCTGCAGAACTCACACCATTTCATATCACTTAATACAAAACTGTGCGATGCTCCATTTACAACCTTATTAGGGATCAATTATTGGTCTGCATGTCTGTGCTGTTTTCACACGGCTTTCAATGAATAAATACTGTAAATTATCAGCATCATTAATGTTTATAGAAAAAAATCCATTCAGAAAACATATTCCGTATTAAGATGAACCGACCTCTGACAAAGAGACGAAAGGGTTCAGATCCTTATGAAGCTTATTAAATACGTCCCAGATTAAGGAGGAACCATTTAAGCATCTGAAATATCTTTGCATTTTTTTTTTTTACTGGGGGAAATCAGTTGAATTTGACTGTTTAACATCGTATTTATTTAGCTGAAGAGAAGCACATTTAGGAAAGCGGGGTCAGACCCTGGAGTAACTGGGGGTTAAGGGTCTCGCTCAGGGGTCTAGGGGTGAAATCACTCTGCCGAAGCTGGCATTTGAACCAACAACCTCCTGACCTCAGGCACAGCTCTCTAACCAACTGAGCTGCACGTCGCCCTCCAGTAAACAGGACAGACACAGCCGTCTCTCAGTCCATAGAAGGTGCTTCATTTAAAGAGCAAAAGCATGAAGCTGGCCTCAGGAGTGAGGCGGAGAAGAACGCTTCAGTTATTTAACCTAAAACAAAGAGGTGAGCGCCCCCTATGGGCGGCGCCGTGTGTGCAGTATCAGCCCCTTCGTGCACCATCACCCGCATTACCTCGTCCCGCTTTAACCCAGCTGCCTCTTCATCTCTCACACTTCAATCAATCCCTCCATTTCTTATTCCCGTCGCAGCCCCTGCTTCCTCCGCGTGCCCTTGGAGCCTCTCCCTCTTGCACCTTACGGTGATGTTTCACAAACGTTCTCTTCCATAGGTTTTGGGAAATATACCGACAAGGCCGAATAGCGAAAATCAATACTGTACGAAAAACGAAATAATCTTTTCTTCTCCAGGAAACTGCTGGCCGGGAAGGACGAGCAGAGGATCAAGGGGCACCGCCTTCTGGAATATTCCTATATTTGCACTGATGAGGTTTAATTGTAGTAAAATAATCAGGTCTCCCTATCTACAGAATGGAAAAAAAATCAAAGTTAATAAACTAATCCTGAGACACATGTAAAATCTGACGAATGAACTGGACAGAAAGACTTTCGTTTGATTTTACAGATGCTGTACCTGCCTACTAATGACGATCGATTGCTCTCAGACAGAAAACCGTTTTGTTATCCGCTGCTATAGATTGCAGCAGCCATTAAAATACAATGCTGGACTTCGCTGGATCATAAGTCAGATTAGTGAGGAATAGGGTGTGTTCACCGATGCCATTTGCTCACGCATGTAGTCTGAGCCAACCCAGCCCATTTCGTTAAGGTCTAACAAGCCTGTGAGGCTAAGTCTAGCGTAGATACTATAGAGGTTTACATGTAATTGCTTAGCTGGCCGTTTGATGACAACAGGGGCGCTCCAGGGATTCACACCACTGTCCTCTCGGTTACGAGCCTATAACCTTCAGCGCCTCCCCACCTGCCGCCCTGAGGCAAGACAGAAATTATCTGCAGGGCTCCCAAGGTCCCGCTGGCATGGATGGTAAGCAGGAGAACCGTGTTTGGGCTGCGATCGGGCCAAAAGGCATTTTCTCCAGCAGAATCTCATCCACGGAGCAGCGAGTCTCGCGACGACCGAACCTGGACTGTATGGGGGCACGGAGCACACAAACCGCTGGGACAGCTCTGGACATCCCAACGCAGCTAAAGGTGGAGACTAACTGGTACAAAATGTAAGGGATGCCAGATGGGAATATTCTCCCCACTGATCAAATAACTTTTGCTGTTGGTAAAACGATAAAGTGGCTCTAATCACAAGGTTTATTCTCTTCTGCTTTCACATAAATTTGACCAGCACTTTCTCTCTTTTAATATCCATTTTTAAATGATTTACGTTCTTTTGATTTGAATTAAAAATTTTCATATTTTATGTCCATTTATCTGTGCATATTTTATTTCACATTTCATTTTCTGTAAAAGCACTTTGAATGACCTTTGTGTTCAAAAATATGCTTTAGAAATAAACTTGACTTGACTACTATAGCAGAAGCCTGCCGTTTTTGGGGTTAGTCATTCCTGCCCTTAAAGAATTCAAAATATAATATGTTAGTTAAAAATACCGTCCAATTTACTTTTCATTTCAGTTCCATTAAAGCGGTGTCCTCCCGCTTATTGCATATTGGATAATTGCAAACCCCATTTTCGTTGCATGCAGCTGATCCTGCTTTAAAATGCATTGTTTTCTGCCGCAATAATTAGGTTCCATTTAAAGCCATAATGCAGTTCGACGTGCCACAGAGCCCCGCCTACTCAGCTTCTGATTGGTTAAGTGAATAACAGTCTCCCAATGCTTCGTGTCGATTTGCTTCTTCACCCGACGACAGGAAAGCCAGCAAGGAAACGTGTGAGTTATTCACACTGACGGCTCTGTGCTGAATACAGACGAATGCATGAGACCGGCTCCGGAGCAAACAGCTCTTTTGCATGGGCAGCTCATCCGAGTGCACGGCTTTAACAGACTCATTCTGCCATCTCACTGAACAGAATGGCCTCACTGGTAAATGGAACCTACAATGAAAGATAAATTAAGTTAAGCAGTAAAGACACAGGAGGATGGCTGGTAAAGTGGCCCCCAAGAGTGGGTCACACAGACAATCAGGCAGGTTGCCAGGCAGGTTGTTGTATCTCAACAATACTCCCAGATACATCTCAACAATACTCCCAGATTCAGTTTTTAAAGGGAATTCAGAAAAGCATAGCGGTATGTTTTGCAAGCATTTTCTGTTAATGACAAAAATCTTAAACAGTTAAACAAATCCTACGCCTTCCCAGGTATTCCTCATTCGGGATAGAGCTTTCTCCCGGGGCCCGATCCCAGGCCTGCATGTTTTTGTCTCCCTCCTAGCAAAGATTCACACTCTCAATTGGACAGTTTTTTTGTTTGAATTTCACATCGCGACATTCAGCGCATGCTTTGCATTTACACATCACTAAACAGAGCACATCGCAAGTTCACACTTTAAATGCAAAGATTCGGAGCGTTTGTCCATAAGGGAGTGGCATGTCACACCCTGCGACGCAAAGGAGATGTGGTGTGTTCATCTCTGTACAGGCACCCTTAGCAAAAAGAGGTGAGGAAATTTTGTTCTGCAAAAGGTCAGTCAGCAACAGAGGTGGAGAGTACAGGTCCTGAAAGTAAAAATCCAGACCAAGATTTTGTTTCAACCAACCAGTTAAGTATAAAGAATCACAGTCACAGACTGCTCAGCTGGTTTGTTGAATCAAAATCTTGGTCTGGATTTGTACTTCCTGGACCAGAAATTCCCACCTCTGGTCAGTAAGGGTCAGTAGTACAATGGATAACATCTACTGCAAGAAGCAGAAGATCCTGACAAATGGCTGTCTGCAATCTCCCTTTCCCCAAGAGATGCAGGCACACTCATTACCTAGAGGCGATTCTGGCCCTCGGTGAACACCTATTAACCCTCTGATCCTATATTCCTACATTCTGCCTCTTCCGGCCCTCTTACACATTTCTGCAAAATGTTGTCATTCTACTATAGCATTATTGTTAGTTATTCGTTACGTACTGTACTATTGTTACTGTACTGTGGCGTTATTTTTGGTTATTCGAAACGTACTATACTATTGTTACTGTACTGTGGCGTTATTTTTGGTTATTCGTTACGTACTGTACTATTGTTACTGTACTGTGGCGTTATTTTTGGTTATTCTTTACGTACTGTACTATTGTTACTGTACTGTGGCGGTATTTTTGGTTATTCGTTACGGACTGTACTATTGTTACTGTACTGTGGCGTTATTTGGGATTTACTTTACGTACTGTACTATTGTTACTGTACTGTGGCGTTATTTTTGGTTATTTACTTTACGTACTGTACTATTGTTACTGTACTGTGGCGTTATTTTTGGTTATTCGTTACGTACTGTACTATTGCTACTGTACTGTGGCGTTATTTTTAGTTATTCGTTACGTACTGTACTATTGTTACTTTACTTATTGGCTCGCATTTATTTGGCATACACAGGTAGGAAATTCTTTGTGAGACGTGGAGATAATAGAATCGGGTGTTATGTGAGCACAGGGACCCGACTCAAGGCAGTGTGGGTTAGGGTTAGGCGTAGTTCATGGGTTTAGCATGTGAAAAAAGCAGTGATGGGTAATTCAGGTCCAGATAGTAAAAATTCACACCAAGATTTTGTTTCAACCAACCAAACAAATTCTTGGTCTGAATTTTTACTTTCTGGGCCTGAAATGTCCACCTCTGTTAAAAACCCTAGAAAACAAGGGCTAAAAGGAAGAGAGAGCTCACTGTCATCAACAAGGAACACTGCACAGCTAACAACTCGCAGAAGTCAGTGATTGGGGAATGGAAGTGAAGGCCTTAACATGGCAGGGGTGGGGGGGGATCGTTATGTAACATTCATGAAACCGCCCTTGATGCTCTACAGTAGCGGGTCAGCACCGGCCACAGAACATGGTTATAACCCGAATGGAAGAGAAGCCTAGTGACAGGAAGCCACAGAGAAGTCAAACAGGAAGTCATGGAGGACCTGGCAGATTCACTGTCATCACTCAAGATGCAAAACACATCCTTTCTTTATGTATCCAGTTTTCCACGTCAGCTCAATTCACACTCTTAAGTTTTTGACTCCTGCCCGTTCGCCAAAAACCATACAAGAACACCGTTGGAGACGGGGAATGCCAGGGGTCTGCTGTGGGTCGGGGGAAGATTTTACTGCCTAGTCTAGGACCAAACAAAGTTTTCAATACTGAGACAGTGCGAACCACTACTGATGAAACCATGTCCAGTGGTAGTATATTATATATCACAAGGCAGGGGACGTAAAAATGAGGTCAGTTTATGGGCCTGGGCTGCCTGGATACGCTATGAATGATGGGAAAGGAAATCGAGCCGAATGCTATAAATACTCCGACAGGCTTCAGCCTCGGCCCGCAGCACCGTGAAACCCCCTCGCAAAGCGAGAAGGAGATCACAGACCGGGGCCATGCACACAGAGGCACTGTCCTCACTCTCTTTTCTGTCCATTTTCTATGGCGCGTCTCAGTCGCCGCCGAGGTCATTAACACGGAGCCAACGGCGGGTGATGGAGAGAGCGGCCCTGAGCGTCCGGTGGAAAGCCAGATTCACCCGGGAAAAGGGATTCACCCGTTTTTGGTAGCAGACTGGGATTCCGTGGAGGATCACCGTTCGGACACCTGATGAGCTCGTGTCGACTCGCTGCAGCGTTATGGTCGGGGGCCTGGCCCGGGTTCTGGGGCGTGACGCAGATCGTTAGTGAGACCCTACAATGCTCAGAAAGGGCTGGGTCACGGCGCTGAAGGACCTGCCCTTCCTCTGCCATCTTCACCTCCGCCATCCTAAGGCCTGGCCGCTCACACACAGTACACATTTTCCTCTCGAGGACACATTCAGCCCCAAAGGACACAAAAACGCCATTGGTTAACTCATTAAGACTCGCTGCTCTCTCATTAATATCTCTTAGCTCTGTCATCTATGCCTCTTGTCATATTTCATGTGTGCTTTTCTCATTTTTTTTTTTTTTGCACGTGTTCATTGCATCAGTAATTAAGTGCTTTAAAATCCGTATCAGGCCTTTATAAACATCATGAAAAACATTTTTCGCTCCCTGGTCTATCTGAACCTTTCCTTCATTAACTTGTAACACTGCACTAACTCTGGTCGGCAATTATTTTAAATAACCAGGGCTGTTTACCTCCACACTCCCCTTCTCCACAACTAAAGGGGGCCTGATTGTATTTCTTATGCATCCTGGAAATAGCTCTGCAAGGACTAGCTGGCTGCTGTAGCACACTCAGTCTGCCGAGCCCAGAGCCTGGTGCTGCAGGAAGGGGCACATTTCCATGGAGACGGGCCTAATCTGTAAGTGGCGGGAGGCTGACTGGAATTGCAGATGACAGCACTCCACGGTGCGGCCACAGCTGCGCGCAGACAAAGGGAAACAGGAACGCAGTTAACGAACAAATAAAATGACCCCAGTCATAGAGGCTTGGTTCCTACCCACTAACATCATTCTCTGTTCTCTGCTCTCAACATCTATTCTATCGTTTTTCTTTCTTTTTTATGCATATGCTAATTCACGGAAGAGCAGGACTCGACACTACATCCTCCCGGATTTCAGCGATCGGTATGCCTACTTCCTCACACCCTCCCAGACGGGTCAGACGCCTGGGGCGAGCCGGGCTGAAGGCGTGAACGGATCCTGACGAGCCCAGAACCAGTAGTTTAGTCTGCATGTTTTAACTAGCATGCTCTCAACTTGCGAATTCCAGACATCACCAAAGTCCCAGCTCAGGCTGCCTTCGCCCGAAACCTTCAATCATCGTAGCTTCAGAAGGGCTGGGGCAGGACAAGTAGAGCCTCAGATAGATCAGGTCTCAGGGCTAAGCCTCTAATGTGTTAAGGTCCCAGCAACGCCGTGCACCATCGTCCTGCTCCCTCTCGATTACGCTCCGGGAGGCGTCCTGCATTTCATCGTTATATTAATGCTTGCCAGTTATTCATCCATGTGCAGGAGAGCTAGATGGTGCAATCCACACCTTCATGAGGAAGCTGGACGACAACGAACGGCGTGCAAACAGGGAGAACCTGCAGATGCTGCATCCTCGCCTGAGGCCACCTGTGTTATAGTGCAGAAAAGCCCCTTAAGTGCTTTACAGCTCACAAACTAAACGGCGTAAATGATGCAGTAAAATATGAGAGAGTCTCAAACTTCTGAAGTACTGTATTCACAAACAGACCGGGAATGTTCACAGGCGTCGTGTGGACACTGAATGAAATGGGAATTAGATACAATTACTTCCGAAGAACATGTTCCTCCGTTCCTGAACATCAGCAGAAGACCGTGTGCTGACACTGTGCTGAACATCAAGAGCCTGTTTGATAAACTGTCACGGGCACCTTAGGTACAGCGCAGGTCACCCTGGTGGCTTCACAGCTCCAGCTCTGCAGGGAATCGAATGGAGTCTGCCTGTTCTCCTGCACTTAGGCTAAATAGTGTCTTTAAGCTGCCTGTACAGCGTGACCGTTTGTGCCCTGTGATGTCCGGTCCAGGGTGTACAGTACCTACACTGCCTGGGAAAGACGCCATACCCCATGTGACCTGGTAATATATAAGCAATTAGACATGGATGCACTTATAAAATTAAAGAATACACATTCAGAACAGATTGAAAGAAGCTTGAGTCCACGCTAGTGATGCTTTGAGACGGTAAACTTCCATCAGTGCGTTGCATGTGCAGCCTTGACTAACGTGAAAGCAGCTTATGTAAATCGGGACTCGCACCAAAAGGTGACAAGTGCCTGGGCTTTAAGGGGTCTGGAAGGGTTAGGGTCGGATCGGGTCGGATCGGGGGTAAATTATGTGAAGGGTTGTGGGGCGGATTACAGGCCCCCAGCATGCGAACGAGATCCGTCTTTAAGTCAAATTTCTAGATAAGCCGGAAAAATAATGATACAGTACATAATACTGTATTTAGTCCAAATTTTTAATAAGATAGGCTTCATGGCAGTCCATTTGTAAGTAAGGGTTGTGCGTCAGTCGGACGTTCTTCCCCCCCGGACCAGCCAGTACACTACATGTACTGGGAAATGTGCTCTTGGCCCGCATATGGGCCCCTGCCTCCACCCTGAGTTGCAGGCTCTGCTACACCCCTTCTCCATCACGCCCCCTGCCCCCACCCTGCAGGGTCTGCTCCACCCCTTCTCACTCACACCCCCCCTACCTCCACCCTGAGCTGCAGACTCTGCTCCACCCCTTCCCATCACGCCCCCTGCCCCCACCCTGTAGGGTCTGCTCCACCCCTCTCCATCACGCCCCCCCTACCTCCACCCTGCCCCGCCCTGAGTTGCAGGCTCTGCTCCACCCCTTCTCCATCACGCCTCCTGCTCCCACCCTCAAGGGTCTGCTCC
>JAODJX010000051.1:1493848-1514153 GCA_026776945.1 Isichthys henryi
TGGCTCTGCTCCACCCCTCTCCATCATGCCCCCGTCCCTGTCCCTCGGCATTTCCCACTGTTTTCTCATTGTTTACTTTTCGCCGTGTCTTCCTCGTCTCGCCTGCTATCTCCTCTCTTACTTTATCTCACCACTATCGATTAAAGCGGGGGGAGAGGCGGCAGGCCGTCACCCGCCGGTCCTTGTGTAGAGTCTCCCGGCCGTTGGGCCATGTACTGATGTTTACCCAAGAGGGACAAAGAAACTGTCAAGAGTACAGATATAACAAAGATCGTGTCATAAATATTGTAGGACATCCCTGCGTCATTGATCCCTGGAAGCCTGCAGTGTCACTAGAAAATTCCGGAAGCTAGACAACGGCTACCCCAGACTAATCGACAGCCACAGTCCCCTTTAAGCAACTGCTGTTGCGACGCAACAAATCACAGGGAGGACTGCAAACGTGCTACGTGGGCGTTAAAGGGAGTCGCTATTTATCCTTCTGCAGAGTAAAGCCGACATTTTGAAAAGATTGGAATTGGGATCAGAGCGTGACTAGAGACATGCCGGCTGGATTCTTCACGCAAAGTCCTCCTGAAGATCGCCGTGCCGGGTGCCCCATGCTGGAGTCGACTTCCAAATGTATCGTTAAGCGTTGAAACAGCCAGGCGAGGAGCTCGTTAAGAGAGGAGCGTTTGAGACGCGGTGCGGATGGAACAGATACAAGCCTTCAGCCGCCCCAGGTCTCGCCAGCTGTTCCGTTCCGATAAAACGGGCCGCGCGTATCTCGGATTGTATGGCTCCCTTCTAATTACAATGGTAACAATATAATTACGCAGATTACAATTCACCCTTTGTTTTGTCCCCAGTCGTCCGACAGGCAGATGCCCAACTTGATGTTTCCTTTATAAAATTCACTTAAAGATTCAATTATAATTTCCAAACAGGTTATGGTCCAATCACATCATCACTAACAGCCAATCCGCCCAGAAAAATGATTCCTAACAATGATTACTTATACAATACAGTCAATAATTAACTTTTTCATACATATTGATTTATAGATTTTATAAACTGTGATATACTTTTTTATTGACTTTTAATTAAAATGTAGCTGTGTAAGTACCTTAAGGGGCTACAGTATTTATTATGGAATTAATTTGATTTAATAAGCCGGTCAACATGCCTAATGAGCATAACGTGTCGAACCATTTCTGCGGTGACCGAAGCTTAAGTTCCGCATTAGGGTACAGTGATGCTTCACCAGCGGGCGCCTTGTCCTGCTAAGGCATGATAGCATGTACATTCCGCGTTAGCGAGCCGGAACTCATTAGCGAGGCAAGGGAGCCAGAAATGCGAGACGGCTTCTGATTTAAGGGCTGCTAATGATTCCGCCCTTGGCCCTGGCAGGAAGAAACGATCTGGCGTGGATCCGGGGTCAAGGAACACCGGAGTTCACAGCGGGGCGGGCGAGTCCGTGCGATGTTCACACGTGCCCCTCGTTACCATTCCTCAGAAATAATGCCATCGAGCTCCTCTGTGACGAGGGCTTCCGTAATCGGCTATCTGTGTGGTCGCCAAGGCAACAACCCCTTTCCTTTGCAAGCAACGCGCCGCTCAACATAATCACTGCTTTCCTCATTCTAATATCTCTCATTATTGCCACGTTAGATATTGGTATAATGAAGCAGGTTGTTATACATTTTTAATAATGAATAACTAAGCATGTAATTTCTCAAAGTCCACCTATCCCCTTCCGTGCCTTTGATGCTCACAGATCGGCTTAAGTCTCCGTTAAGATTTTAACCCATAAATGGCAAGTGAACGACGTGGCTGATCTGAGGCTGGAGTCGCACAGTCAGACAGAAACGCTGGTGATAAAGCTGAAGGTGTCCATCTATCAGGCCGTTAATATCCTTCTCGCTCAGCGCTGGGTCCTCAGGAACACTGCAGTGAAGCGTACTCCAGGACCGAGCCCTCCAGCTCCCTCCCATCTCAGCCAAACCTCAAGAACAGCCCAGAATACACCGCTAACAACGTATCCAGTTTACTGCAGATCTGCCACCGGATACAATTAGAACATAAAACCCGTGCAAATTAATTGAAGAGCGCCGACTGACTCCAATGTGTGCTGAAGACTAGGATCAGATGTTGCCCAAGAATGATCACAGAAAACCCGGCCATAAATTTATCATGTATTCATTATTTGTTTCACTCGATAAAAGGCGCCCAGATGCATTTTTCCTCAGATCCTACCCCTGATTATCTACTGATGGCTGCCAGTCTGACACTCTGCAGTCTGCGTCTTTGACAGTAACCTGGTGGTGCTGACACTCTCAAAACGTCCAGCCTGCTTTGGTCTGTGTGAACTGCCACCCCTTCCCCTTAAAAACTCAAGACGATATCTGCCACATGTGTCTAACAAGGCAGTAAAAAAAAAAAAAAAAAATTAAAAATCTACAGTTTTTCTAATTGCAACAAAATGACTAGCGGCGTTTTCGACAGCCAGATGAGTAGTGATACACTCTTTCCATTTATTTTATCGGAATTTTATGCATATTTAACTGAGGGAAGTGGTTAAGGAACTGGCCCATTAAATCTGATTCCAATAAGCCCATGTAGCTTTGAACATGTTTAAATCATAAGATCTCACTTCTTGGTTTCTCTGACTAACTTTACGCAGGCTGGACACAGGCATTGCCCATATGGGAGCAGGTAGATAGCTGGGTGCTTGAGTATCCTCCTCGACTTCTTCACGCTCCCTACGCTCGGTGAGGCACACCTGATAACAGCCTGACCCAGACAGTCCTCCAGACCCCAAGTCATCACCCACGGTGTACAGATATCTGCCCCTGTCACAGAGCACGGCCGCAATTTCTGAAAGAACTCAATCCGTTACGTGGACTGCGGATGCAAGTGGCAAGACCCAAGGACGCCGGAGCATAAACGGATGAAGGAATACTCTGGTGAGTGTGGAAAATATTCTAATGCTCAGCTGTATATTTCGACGGGAGTTAAAGAGGGAAAACAGTTGCTACGGTAGCTAGAAAAAAAAACAGGCCGAAAGTCAAACATAAACTGAAGAGAATGATGTGAAATGTTTTCCTCTGCTTGTTGTGCGATATCCACGCGAAACCTGCGGAAGCACACTGCTTGGTGTTAAAAAAGTAAGTGTTGATTTGATCAATGTATGAGCAGGGAGATTTTACCATTTTACCCGTTAGGGGCGACTCTCGGGGTGCATGAAGATTTATGACTATTGTGCATTAAAAGGTACATGGATTTCAACTGTAATTCAGTACTTCATCCATTTATACACCTATTCTACAGGCCTATTAAATTTTTTTTTAAAAAGTCTAGAAAATAACTACCCCTATAAAGGTCACTGCAATTTACGGTATGGAGCGAGTACATTACTTCTGTTTTATAGTATGAGAGCGATATATTGTCATACTATTCAGGGAACATCGTTTAAATTGTTATTAGTGTTGATGAAAACTCAGTTTATAACCTTGTACTAAAGAATTACTGAGTGAAGATATCTTGGGATAATTAAAGAAATCACAAATAGTGTATGTACGTCGTTTAATAAATAGCTTTATATTGGATAATGAAATAACGTCACACGGATGTAATGCATGTCATCCTACCTGCGTTAAATTAAATATCTTGACTTTCCTCTTGTGCCTCCAACATTTAAATGACTCATATTGTCGGCCGACTGCATTATGGGTAATCCAAGGGAGGTTCCGAAGACGGATCGCTTTCTTCGTCCTAGAACTAACCCTTCTGACATTCTCAGCCCTGTTCTTTTATGTATCCGTTACCTTGCCACCTAATCAATAATGCTGCACATCTTCGCCCAGACCGGCTTCACCAAACCAAATTAGTTCTCTTAAATATTTCAGGAAATCACTCTCAAACTCCGGTGGAAATGTGAACGCTCAGTGCGGGAAGACAAGGCGTGCATTTGAGCTCTAGAAAGAGATCATTTAACTCCTTTTTTAACAAACAGGCGCCAGGCAAATAAAGCACAATTAATGCCTCGTGTCGCCGTTAAATGTAGAGAGAAGTCTGATTAAGGTTCTCTGTAACACTCGGCCTCAGGGTTTGCTCCAACATCCTCAGAATATTTTAGCATATTCTGTTACACTATTAAAGATCTAAGAGATTTGTACACTGTTAAAGTTCTAACAGAATGGTCAAATTCAGCAGCACGAAAGGAAATAAAAGGTGCCAGAAGGTCACATGATCTTAAATGGTCTCAGGCGAGTCAACGTTTAGAATGAGAGTCTGCAGATTGATACATGTGGGCTTTGGGCTGTCAGTGCAGAAGTAACAGGTGCTGTGGTGTTTTTGGGGCACAGACAGCCAACCCTCATGCGTGTCTCAGGAGAGGTCGGTGCTGAAATTCCCTTTAATGTTAACCGCTTCATTAATAGAAAAGTAAAAATGACAGACAAACAGCGAAGCAGCCTGCTTTGCTGCCTTAAGAAGCTGCTGTGTGGAATCAAAGCAGCTTCTGCAGACAGCATCTCCCCCAGCCTTTCTGGAACTCCTGCAATACCATGCAAGCTTCTGTTTTACCACGTTCCCGAGCAAGGAAGCTCGTCCCTGTGCAAAGTGTACAGACATGATAATCACTGACAACGGAGATGAAGCTCACCGATTCTCAGTGTCTATGGAGTGTTTCCTTCTACACAAAACACACACACACGTGGTGCTCCAGTCGCCTTACATCTCCTGACAGAAGATCCTGCTGCGTGGAGCAACTTCTACATGAATTAGTTCACCAGAGAAGGTTTAAGAAGTAAAACGACAAACATGCATCGCTATATTTTCCCCATAACTAACATTTTTCTAATTCCATTTGCCTGAGCTATACGGCATCAGAGTGAATGAACATGGCCTCATACTGCAATATCTTTTTGTAGAAGTGCTAACAGACTGTGAACATGCTTTTCTATAAGGACGTGGGGTTTGTGCAGGACCCCCGAACAGAGTCTCAAACCGTGCGTCATGTGACATTCATTTACACGGCTCTCTTAAAAGGTACAGTACTGCAGTGTTTCATTTTGCTTGCTACGCTACCTTTATACATACCTGGAATGTAATCAAAAGAAATGAATCAATGGTTCTACAGTGCGTTAGAACCGGTTTAGTGGATAGACCGCAGAAGAAACCCAGTGAAATTTAGTGAAGCTGTCCACATTTACAAGTATTTGCAGTTGCTGTCTTGTGAGATTTACACTTTTATTAACTTAGCAGAGCCTTTCTGAAGTCACATACAGTGTTTTTGTGTGAGCAGGATCAGTCAGTCCCTGGAGCTTAAGGGTGTCGCTCAGGGTCTCGCTTCTTGACGCCAGGACTCAAGCACAGGCACAGTGTCCTGATATGCTGAGCTCTGCACCTTCCATACGTCACCTGACACCCCTCATCGACTGAACTGTCATGTGTCAGGTTAATAAGTTTGTGATTAACATGCTTAAGTCATAGTTTCAGGGGCTAACAGAAGGAACACAAAAGAGAATGTTTTGAGGGTAGAAGGAAAAACGATTGGTTGAGAGAGATAACCAATCAGTTTGTAGAGGAGGTGGATGTAAGTAACTAGATGAGGCAGGACAAACCAATCGGATGTTTTTTCGCTCCCGTTTTATCTCCTTGGCCTCAGTCGCATGACTTGGGAGCTGCAATTTCACATCCTGTTTATCTGATTCTTTTCCCCCAAAGCGGCTTGCACACGGCCGCCCTTACAGCCGAGTGTCTTTTTCACTGGGGCACCTGAGGTTAAGCGCCTCAGTGCGACAGGAGCCCTGGGACCCAGACCATCCATTTTCTCCACAGCCTCACTACCTGCCGGCTGTATCGGCATCCAGCACTTTGTATGGATGATTCCAGCACCAAGGTAGCAAATTCCTCTGAAAATTAAATCAAATCCAATCAAATTTACTTATAGAGCACATTTAAAAACAACAATGTTGACCAAAGTGCTTTAAATTTAGAATTAAGTCATGGAACACCAAATTTAAAACACAGAAAATTTATAATAATAAACTACAATAAATTTGGACCACCAGAAAGTACAGCCTCACTGCTAATTAAAAGCCAGGGAATAAAGGTGAGTTTTGAGACGAGATTTAAAAACGGAGAGGCTAGGAGCCAGTCTGATGTTTCGAAGTTCATTCCACAGCCTGGGTGCAAATCCCGAGAACGCTCCGTCACCCCTATTCTTTAGCCGTGCCTGTGGAATAAGTAAAAGGGACTGGTCTGCAGACCGCAAAGATCTCGATGGAAAATAAGATTCTAAAAGATCAGCAATTAAGACTGGTACTCCCCCGCAAAATGGAAAAAAATGTAACACTTAACCCTAACATGAAGGTTTATGCTTTGCCTACTACTATGGTTCCTACACCAATCAGACATTAGCACCACCTGCCCAATATGGTTCAGGTCCTCTTTGTGCTGCAAAAATAGTTCTGACCTGTCAAGGCATGGACTCCAAAAGACCTATGAAAGTTTCCTGTGGTATCTGGCACCAAAGGATCTGCTTCTAACATCTTAAGTCCTGTAAGTTGCAAGGTGGGGCCTCCGTGGATGAGACTGGTTAGTCTAGCACATCCCAAAGACGCTCGATTGGACTGAGATCTGAGGAATCTGAAGGCCAAGTGAACACTGTGAACTCTTTTTCATGTTCCCCAAACCATTCATGAACTACTTTTGCAAATAGTTTTTGCAAAATAACATCCACATGAATGCAAGGTTTCTCGGCAGAACCGGAAACGCACCACAAGGCCTGCCATTTTACATTTGCTGTGACCCGGTCGTCTAGCCATCATAATCTGGCCCTTGTCAAAGTCGCTCAGATCCATTTTTTTTTACCAGTTTTTCCTACTTTCAACACACAAACTTCAAGAACTGACTGTTGGCTTGCCTAAAATATAATGGCACCCTTGACAGGTGCCATTGAAACGAGATAATCAATGTTATTCACTTCACCTGTCAGTGGTTTTAATGTTATGGCTGAACGGTGTAAACAGGAACCCGGCTACTGAGGCCAGAAGGAAGAATGACTGATTCAGAGAGAGAGCCAATTACATTGTGCAGGAGGTGGGTCCAAGACAAGGGATTGGCTGGTCTTGCCTTCTCTAGCCGCTTGGACCCACCTCCGCTACAATGCAATTGGCTCTCTCTCTGAATCAATCATCCTTCCTTCTGCCCTCAAAACATCGCTGTTTACTCAAACTCCCACGATCAGAAAACTGAGATTTTACAGAGAAATTACTGATAAACACGAAAAGTCTTACGAAGAAGAGAGAAAATATCAAAGTATCAGAAGAATTACAAAGGCTTAGTCTTTGTTAGGAATAAGTGAAATGGTACAGAACTGGATGCTCAAAGAACTTCATGGGAGACACGGGGAGATGTACAGTGTGAGAATTGACTCATTCTGTGGACATACGCGTAAATGAAGTGATATCCTTCTCTGCGAAGCTCTGTCCTTAGTTTCAGCATCTCTTCCTCCCTCCATCCTCGTGGTGAGGAGGACTGACGCGTTTTTTTCTCCCAGCCTCTCCATTTCACTAACCTTCCACATCCTACATCAGCCAGATATGGAGAGTAAGCATTCATTAGGCTCCTGCCGCCCCTTGGTTTCCCTAAATGACCTTTTAACACCTCCCCTACCTCCTCACACTCGCCACTCCAATGTCTACCTCTGCATCCATTCCGTCCGATATTTTGCCTCTGTGGAGAGTCCATTTTCGACAGTTTTGGAAAAAATGAAAGGAAATGAAATGAGCAGCTGGTACATTCACAGCAGGTGCCCTGAACACATTCTGTTCTTCTGAAGAACCAAGAGCTGGTCCCTCTCGAAGGACACATGGGACACACCCACAACTTGAAAAATCTACCATTTACAGCATTATAGTGCTATAGTATTTGTATTTGTTTGTTAAAATCATCTCACCAACAAGCAGCCCTGTGATTGACCCTAAAAGCGCCGTTCAACCCATGCAAGACCTTGCAAAACAACCTATGTCTAAGACCCTCTGTGGCTCAAGGATCAGTATAGAGCAGAAGCTCTGGAAGAGTTCTACAGATTGGAAACAGTCCTAGATTTTGGTTTTATAAAGCAGCGATTCTCAACTCATGGGTCGCGACCCAAATTTAGGTCATGGCCAGTTCTGAAAGAGTAGGAAATGTAAGCCTTTTAAAACCAACAAGCTCCTATGCTGATCCATGATCAGATTTCCCAGCACCAATCCTAGAATTACCCTAAATAAAGGGGTGCTGGGTCTGCAAATGCTTAGCGCAAAATACTGAACACTCAACCAATCAAAGAAGCCAAACCACACATGCTTCATGACCCATCCAATCAGATTTATGCAAGAGGCACTAATTGGCGTAAATTGCTGAGTGCACTGCGCACTTGATCATAGCGTTAATTTAAACCTATACTTGATACAGGGTCACAACTAAGCTGACAAGGTAAAGATTCGGGTCGCAGTGCTAAAAGGTTAAGTACCACTGTTCTAAAGGGAGGAAATGACTGTGTCCAAATGCAGGACTGCACCCTTCTAAGGCAGCATTAAAAGGCCAAATATGTCACAGCGTTGTGACAAGGCTGGTCCATTTCGAAAGCTCCTTTAAAATGCAGTCTAGAGATGCATCCTTTCTATGCCGAGTCCATCGTAGCTCAACACATCCCAAGATTCTCTGCGCAGATGTAGTGTGGGCAAGCCCCAGCTAGGCGATTGTAGAGGGTAAGGACAGCGTTTTCCATTCAACCTTTCGAAGAACGCAGCCTACAAATGCTACACCCTCTATAGCATGGGTGTCATTAGGGCCATTGACTGAGGACTGTAGCCCCAAATATTTCAAGTTAACCCCGGAGTGTTTTAGCCCTGATACCAATCTTCCTTCAAAAAGAAAAGTCAAGCCCCAGGTAAACTTGACTTATGCCCTGATTTTGATCAATGGCGAGAACAGGCCCTCGTCCCAGACCGCGTCCTTCGAAGGATGCCGCTCCGGAATTTTGAGACAGACGAAAGACTTTGACATCGTGTTCTATTCCTTGGTAACAGCTGATCAAGATTTCTGTTATTTTTTTTCCTTTATTCAGAAGTTGAAAATGTCACACTAATCCTAACCCAGACCCTATGGCTAACCCTAAGCCTAACCCAGACCCTATGGCTAACCCTAACCCTAACCCAGACCGTATGGCTAACCCTAATCCTAACCCAGACCCTATGGCTAACCCTAACCCTAACCCAGACCCTATGGCTAAACAGACCCTATGGCTAACCCTAATCCTAACCCAGACCCTATGGCTAACCCTAATCCTAACCCAGACCCTATGGCTAACCCTAATCCTAACCCAGACCCTTTGGCTAACCCAGACCCTATGGCTAACTAAATCATGCTGTACTGTCATGTACAATAACAAAAGACTGAATCTTGACTATATTACCACTTTTTTTTTTTATTTTTTTAATACAGGCAGTCCTCAGACTACGAACAAGATCTGCGCCCTATGTTTGTCTAGAAATTGAATTTGTAGGTCAGTCAGAATAATAATGATAATAAATACCGTAATAATAAATGTAACTCCATAAGGTGCTGTACTGCAGCTTGAGCTGATGAACCTTAGAAGCAATGCAATGTTTCCACGAGCGTCAAAAAGTAGTGCATGCATTCGTTATTACAAATCAATGCATTTAACCCGAATTTTTAAAGTAATAGGCTTTGTGTCAGTCCCATAGTAAGTAAGAGTTGGTCCATAAGTCGGATGTTCGTCACCCGGCTACCTGCCTGTATCAGTTTTCTGCTCACCTATCCCATCCCCTACTTCTACACTTTGATAGAGCAACAGCAATGCAAATCAGCAGGGAGGCCGTGCAAACACTCATATCCAAGCTTATTGACTTTCTCCTCAGCTCCAGCTACTCCGCGTCTGTGTAGCGTGTAAAGAAACGGTCACATCCTTCAAAGAGAAAGTGGGCGGATTTTTATTTCTCAGCACGGCGGGATGGGAAGCCCACTGTCTGCCGCAACTTTTCGAAATCCTCGACGCTTTAATTACCCAAGATACCGATTCCTGTTTGTCACGCTGAAACATCTAAATTTAATTAAAACACGATTAGCTATTAATTACTCCTCTTGAATTGAGGATGAAAACAAGCCTTCTCTAGCTGTGAGCAGGAGGGAACGGTGGTTTGTGGGACGTAGCGGGAGCCACCAGAGTGTCACGGGGGTCTGGTGCCGCCAGAGAATCCCCCTGGAGGGCGTGGTGTTGAGGGCAGATAAGAGGCTCCGCCTCCCCAACAAACCGCGCTGATAAAGCCGACGCCCACAGCCAAGCCGCACTCCACATGCTAATTAGCCCAACAGGACCGTTTACTCGCATGAGGAAATTCAGCCACCAGCGGTGTGACCTGGGCCCCCCCAAGCACAATATAAGCACGTCATCTTCCGCATAGCTGCAAGAGATGCCACCCGTCCCGTGCTTTACGGGATCGTCCCGCACAGAAAAGTAAAATAAACCAACACGATTTCCCCCATATTTTCAGACCAAAGTATCGATCACCCCTGCTTGGCATATTTTATCTTTGTGGACCGGGGAGGGGTGGGGGGCACGTCTGACCTCTCATCTCCAAATCTATATCTCAGTTTTAACACGGCGAAGAAGAATGTGCCTCTCAAAATCCCCCCAGATAATCTACAATGTTAAACGCTCAACACCACATAAAACATCGTATTTCTGAAGACATGGAACCCAAGATTAGATTTTTGTATAGATGCTGTTTATTCCCTTAATATTTACACACTGCTGGCAGAGTCTCTGGCTGCCAAGTACAGAAGGCAGACAGGACAGATGTCTGTCCATAACTGCCTCGGCTGGGAGCAGGACCAGTGCCCAGGACAAAAGCCAGTCTGACTCAGGTCCAAACGCCAAGAACGGATCACTGCAGACGTAGAGGGAGTCGCCTCTGCAGTGACCCTATGCCCTTGGAGGAAGACAAGGATATAAGATAAAGTAACACGGACCTCAACCCTACTCCAGTGTGCGGCCAAGAGTTTAATGTTATATCACACACACAGTATATATTATACTTTCTGGTGCCCCCTGTGTGGACAGGGCAACCAGTGAAATGCATACTGCAGAAACCTATGAAATCAAAAACATTTGCAGGAAATGTATCACTGCAAAACAGTGTATGGACTGACTACTTCCTTAAACTGACCAATGAGCTCAGATTCTTCCTGCCCCGCCCATCTCCGGCCCCTGGCACTCCACAGTCCGACTACCTCCCGGTCAGTCATACTCACTGCACTCGATAACATTGTCTATCAGCATCATGATAAAGCAACAGCAGATCATATCTCACCGAGAGCGTGATTCTTAATGACAATCACAGCTGCTAGGCAATCAGAATGCAGATTGGCATTAAAGGAGCATTGTGGGGGCAGCCTGACGATGCACGTGCCACTGTGAAACGCCACCTGTGGCACTACAGAGGAACTACACTCTGCTGTGAATAACAACCACACATTTGCCTGGACTCCACTGCATCATAACTGGCAGGAAAGACTGCATCTGGTAGCTCACCAGTTGAAAGAATGAAATCCATGATTCATTTAGGTGCCAGTTACTGTCTGCTGGACCTTCATAAATGCTGAAATAAGGATTTCAATTGTGGATTGTCTGCACTGTCAGGGAAACACAATAATGAAATGTTAATAAAATAATAATGAGGCCTCCCCTTCATGGTCCGCTGATTGACGGCGTCAATGTTAAAAGGCCCATTACTGACAAAAAAAAAAAACACTATTTGATTGTAATGACATAATAATATTTAAAAGTTAATAATGGTAGGTAAAAAGCTATTATGAAAATGGAAAAAAAAAAAGTTGGTGTGGCTTTAAAATTTTGCTTATTTATTAACGGATTAAAAAAAGATGACAGTGGGGGGGGGGAGTTGAGAAAAGTCAGAAATGCGTCGAGATGCGTGGGCAGGGCAATGAAACACACAGGCTAATCAAACACAAAGAATATAATACCGTCAGCGACTGACTGCCAAGGGGATTTAAAAAAAACCAATAACAGGAAGATCTAAATCAAAGGACAGCCAATGAAAAGAAGTATGAGAAGTCGGCGGAAAAACTTTCCGGAACAAAGGAAACAATGGGGAGAGCGGCAGGGAAAGAGGAACCACAAAAAAACGAGTGTGTCAGAGGGAAGAAGGAATCGCGGAAACAATACTGACAGCCGCTGGTGGCGGCCGGAGCCTGGGCGAGGAATCTGGAGGAGGCCGAGACGCGCGGCAGTCTGATGTTACTTAATTACTGGTCAGCCGACTTGCAATGGTAAATATTATTAGGGAAAAATGTCACTTAAAGCGGCACACATTTCCAGGCCTGTGCTTTATCGGTGAAAAGGAGATACATTCTTCACTTATTCACGGAAATATCACTAGATGTCCTAGGTACGGCCTGTCAGCGTTTGAAAGAATTTTGATTGCCTCTGATTTTTAGCTGGTTAGCTTGATTACTGATAATTTCTTAACGCACATCGATAGACGAGCCGCCACTGATGATTACAGAAGAATAAAAGATTCTAGAACATCGCCGATTAGTCCAGTTATCAGCATGTTAAACAATTTGGAAGGATCACTGCATTTTGGTAGAAGTCTGGCGTCACCTTGTTTCAGATATTTTGATGGATTTCCATCTGGTCAGTAATACCCAGTTGTTCCATTGCCCCTCCCAACATCCCCTGTTTCATTCTACAAACCGCTTAACCTCCTACAGGACAGTCAAGCATCCATCGAATCGGTCATTGCGTTCCCATTCCGACGAGTAAACTCGGCAACTGAGATCTTGTGCGACCTTCCTGATCAGCTACTATTTTCAGTCTGACGAAAGTGTTTTTTTTTATATATATATATATATATAATAAAATAATTGTTTGAGAGAAAGCTGTACCTTTTCGTATTTGCATTGTGATCCAAACAGAAATGCTGTTTATACAGATTTCACACGTATTTAATAAACATCTCTATTTAAAGCTAAGCATGAAAGCCCCGTGTTATCTGACAGGCTTTCAGCGTGCCGTCTTACAATCTGCATTTGCCGTGGGGTGGCTATTTCGGTCCTCTTGAAATTTCAGGCAGTCTTGCAGTCCCTGCCCATCTAGAATTGCCCGTGATTAGCGTAATGGTCATAGCACGTCGACCCTCGAAAGCTGCAGAACGGTCTTCACTCTTGAGTCAGCCAGGGCATGCGAGCGAACCAAATAACTACGGCAACGCACGGGATAAAATCCCAAAGGACTTTTTTTCTCGTCAAACAGGATAAGCTACTGTATTCTTAAGACGGGAAAAGCGCACATAAAAAAAAAATCGTAGAGAAACCGAAAAAGTTCACAGCGTGACGGAGATTCCCAAGAAATATGTCGTGTCTTACACTGGCACTACATCCACCTTCCCGCTGCTTATTCAGTACAGGGAGAGGATGGTGCGGGAGGAGGGGGGTGTAGCCTCTCACAAGGAGCACAGGACGCAAGAAACCGCCGCTCCAAAACGAAAGGCAGGAAGACACGGGAAGAACATGCCGACTCCACACTCCGGAACAGTGGTGGGATTCAAACCCATGTTTGAGGCACAGTACAGGCCAAGGCACCACCACAAGGTACACAATCAAAAACATGACCTAAATTAATGGAGGTGTTCACCAGTCTGCTAATAGAGGCTGTCATCAGTCGACACATATATCAAGTTATCAGCCTTGTAGAATGTCACATTTTAAAACTGTTTGCTAGAAATAAATGCACTGATTGAATGTTACCCATCACTGATTACAGATGACAAACAGCAGCAGCCTCTCAACCCACCCCGCCCCCCCCCCGGGAACACATGATTCTCCCTCTGTCATTC
This sequence comes from Isichthys henryi, assembly GCA_026776945.1. Taxonomy (NCBI): domain Eukaryota; kingdom Metazoa; phylum Chordata; class Actinopteri; order Osteoglossiformes; family Mormyridae; genus Isichthys; species Isichthys henryi. The sequence continues at coordinate 1,507,762 of JAODJX010000051.1, forward strand.
CAGCATTGCCGGCTGATGGCGACTTCGGCACGGAAACGTTTCTTTTTCTGTCACCTGAAAGCTCTTCTAAGAGGCCCCGCGAGGCCATTACGGTTATACTGGCAGTACTGGACTGGGAGGACGGCTGGACTGGGCAGGGCTGGGTCACAGTAAGCTGACCAAGGACACTGACAAATCGCTGTGTTTACCGAGACCCACGTTCGCCTCCCGGCTCGTTCCGGGGCACCGGGTCCGGCATCGCTGAAACAGATTATCAGGTCAGGTAGGGGGGTTAAGCCTGGCAGAGGGGGGTTACCTTCAGTATGACTGAAGTAGGAGGCAAAATACAAATCAGAATGGAACAAATTAAATATAACAGAGTGAAAAACATACATACAAATGCGTAAATCAGACGGAAAGACACAAAAAAAGACTTTGGATACATTCCTGCATCATTTATACGGAATAATTTAAAAAGGCAAAAGGGAATGAGAGAGAGAGAAAGAAAGGGAGGGAGAAAGAGGAGAAAGGTAGTATGTTAGATGTTTTAAGTATATATTTTGTTATTGACTATATATACACACATACATTTTGTTCAGAAAGTAGATTTATGGTGAAGGCGTGACTACACTGTGAATGCTAGCCCCCCCTCCCCCCCTTCCTACTCACTCTCCAGGGTCCAGAATAACACCAGCACCAGCCTCCGAGTCGCCTGGCAACTTAAAAGGCAGCCCATAATTGCCGGGGTGAAAGTCAAGCTATTTCAAATCTTGGTAAAAGAAAGAATGCTTTTAGGAGTCGCGTCGCTCCGCCGTCCACTGCAAGATTAAACGCATACAGAATATCACGTTAAATTTTTCCTTCTTGCGTGTTTATGATGTAAATCGGATGCACTACCGTTACGATGTGACACTAAGCTGGCGTTGATGCCTTTTGACATCGGAAACAGGACACCAACAACCTCCGGTTTGCCTTTCAATGGTTCGTAAACCAAGTAACGCATTTATTTTGCCCAATGATAAAAATGACAAGGTGGCCTTAAATCGCGCCCAACTAGAGCACCCCGAGGCCAACAGGCAGCTATAAAGATCGCAGCTCGAGGGTGTATTTCCTTTAGTGCGGCCGGCTGGATGCGCAGTCAGCCTTGGGTCCTTTGAGAGCGGCAGGCGCCCAGGCCTGTGCCTGATTTACGGACCCATCTGCGGTCCCTCCCTGCACGTGCAGCCGTAAAGCACCTCCTCAGAGAGGCCTGGACCGTGTATTCCCCATTTATGCCCGAAGACCCCGATGCCGTGTCACTGAGAGGCCAAGGACTGCCTGCCGCTGGGGAGCCTGGCATCTGGAGAGGGGAGGGGCAGGGGGGTGTTGGAGGGCATATCCCATTCAGGACGCCCTCATACTTAAGGACATGAGAGAATATTACTTATTTGTCTGTTTATGGTTTAATTCCATCCATTCTTCATTTATCCAGTACAACATTATGCCTATAGCCTAACCCGGGTAGTGGAACATTGTATTATTTCAGCAAATTAAAATTTAAATCATCTTAAAATATGAACTATTATGCATCATTATAAGTTTTTGTTTGCTTGTTCATTTCTCTAGTTACCTCCCCATTGTTTTTTCCTGCCTGAATCATGTGTACCTCTACATAGGTCCCCGGGGTCCCTGCTGATCGCAGCGTCACTGTGAGCTGTGTTAATAACATGGAAGGAGAGGCTCATACAACTTTAAAGGGCCGATCACAAGATTTCAGAGTTGAATTATCACCGGCTCCTTAAGACGGCCTGAGTTCTGCGGCGCCGTTGACACTTTTGTGACTCATTTCCGCCATTTTAAGGAGAAAATGTCACGTTGTGATTGGCCTGTACCACCCAGGCCTCAGCGCAAAGCAACACGTAGTATTCTTAGACAATAAAACTTACAGCCCCCAATTAAAATGCTTACACAATATTATTACAGTACCTTATTTTCATGACATAACACCTACCAGGAGCATAAATCTGGGAAGAGACTGGATGGTATTTTAGACCATAAGGGGATATTCCAAAACCCAACATTAGCAGCCAATGTCACATTCCTTCATAAATGTCAGCCCATAAATTAAATTAATTGCCGTCCTAACGCGTGCCTCTCGCTAGCCGAAGCGAAAGTCATAAGGCAGGCCTCCGAGACGTCGTTATAAGGCCTGCTGAAGCACGGCATCATTGCTTAGCTGGGAAGAAGGCCACTTCACCCCTGCTTCACCTCCCGTGCGCTCCAATGGGAGAGAAGCACCCAGAAATCACATTTCCTCACAATAACGCATTACTGGTGGTGCATTTCAGCCCCCACCCCCAACCCCACCCACTACCCTCACCCCCACAACTGTAGAGAGGCAGAAAGGGTGACTGACAAATCGCATCAGCAGCGCCAAGGCCAAAGCCTTAATGTCATTCGTCTTCCTACAGCAGAACTTGAGAGGGCGTGACTCACAGGACAATCTCTTAAAATAACGATTGGTCCATCAGGCCGTCCATCACCCTGCCTAACCAATGACTGTCTCTGCCTCTAACAATGTGCATGTCGATTCAGTGGCTACATCTCCAGAGTATTTCACTGCGTTTCTACAAGACTTCCATGCTACTGCGGCCGGACAGAGGGGCCAGGACGAGGCTGATAATCTAGGTAATACAGTGGAAGTTAAACTATCATTATAAAAAAGAATTCAGTGGTTGTAATTAAATTATTCCTTCAAGAAAAATAAATGTGTTTCTGCAGGCAAAAAGCATTCAGACGTCAGTACAGATGACATTTCCCTCCGTATTCTGGCTTTAAAATGATATTTCCACGCAGTCTCACAGCACGGAGCGCTTCCCCTAGAATATTCTGTCTCATAATTGCAAAACACAAGTGATAAATAACAGCCCCATTAAAAGGCTTAATGAAGGATCGATAATTTAAATAAATCAGCATATTTTTTTGTCGCTTACCTGTGGCCCTGATGACTGGAGTATTTGCATAAAGATGCACAACCTTTTTGCGAGTACAATCCCTAACTTTACACGCATAAACTTCACCGAACAGTACACCTATATAAATACACACACACACACAGTCCAGTACCTGTGCACCACACATATTGATAATACTGGCCTAATATGAATGTAAGTCCATGAATGGAGAATTGCAGAGCAGGACTAAGTGAATAAAGCAGGCATACGGTCTCCTAACTGGCCTGAAATGCTGGTTCCAGACTCAATCCATCTGGAACTCTGCTTCCAGAATGAAAAGTTATAACAGATCTTTTTCAAACCACTTAATGCTAAAGTTCCAACTTTTTTTTTTAATGAATAATATTAAAGCAACACGGTCAGGGAGAGAAATATGGCTTCAGCAAATGTTGTCCGCGCTAGCTTCAGCAAGGCATGGGAAATGCCCAGTCACAGAGAAGAGGTGAGGGTGGTGATGACGACCAGGCCCCAGCTGACCACCTCACCAACAGAAAAAACAAAATCTCTCGTCTCATTTCTCCAGCTCAATCATTCCAAACACTATGCAAAAAAAATCTAGAATAAAGCAAAAAAATAAATAAACAAAAAGCATACGGAGACCCGACACAGCTGACAGGCTGATTAATTACTGTCATCACTTTTATTGGATTTCGAATCGATCAACAAGAGTGAGGGCACCGCGCGGAGAATCACAATGAGGCCCGGCACGTCGCCTCAAAGGGGGCGTCGGCCAATCAGGCCAGGCGCCCGAGTGTGGTCGCCCGCGGCAATTCCCCGCAGAAGCCGTTAGCATCCAAAGTGCCTGGAAAGCTCGTAATTGAGCACTCCCTCGCCCTTGCCACCTGGATGACAGCTTTGCAGTAGGTTAGCTGCGGCAGGTGCCTTGCAGATCGCACACGGACCTCTGCCGACGTTCTATCGACCAATGCTACATATCGAGACGTGCTATCGAGCCTTTCTGTGCATGTGCAGTTCTGCCGTCTTGGGATTAGGGTCGGGTTTTTGGGATTTTTTTCGGGGTTAGGGCTATCGATTAGCACTACGGTAGCCTAACTCGACAAAGTAGCTCAACTCATCAGAACACGGCCACCGCTTACGGTGGACAGCCTCCGCAAGATCAGGAGCAACTGGGGAAGCAGATAATGGGTATTTACCTGCATTTCATGGGAGCAGTCTCCCCCCCACCCCCAGCCTTGCTTGTGATGCTTGCCAGACGACGGCCCGCCTGCCCAGAAAACTATTTAGAAGTCTTTCCGACAAACGGACTCTGAAGCGGCTCTTGAATGGGAGCTAAATTATTAATTACTGGAGCGAAGCTTGGCCATGCGACCGCCGCGCAGAGTGTCAGTCCTGACGGAGCCGCCCGACCTCATTGCAACTGGCAATTCCATTGATGAGTCCTAATAGGCGGCGGCAAGATGGTCAAACTGGCTAATTAAACATCAGCCCCGCTTGTCGGAAACAAATTCAAAAGCCAGCGTGAAATTGCGCGCGCGCAACAAACACCGTGCTAATTTTATAACGGCACTGGTGCCCCTAATAGGTCTCATGGCGGGAAGAGCGGGAGGGGGGGGTGTCGGCCTCTCGAGAAAGGAGGGAGAGTGAAGGTGAAGTCAAGGGTGCCTCTGGTTTCCGGCGAGCGCATTTTCATGTGGAACAGCTGCCCGCTCCCTATGCCCCCCCACCCTTGCCAGCATACACTAAGACAGTTTCCCTCTCCTCCAACCCCAGACACGGGGCTCTGTTAAAAGGCTGTGACATCGCCTGCCGCCACTCCCCTGTCACAGACGTGACTTTGTCTGCTGCAGTGGCTAACACTTGAGTGGATTTCCGCCCAACCGAGCCTGGCGGCGGCCATTTTAACCCCTGAAACCCGGCGTCATGGTGATGCTTGTAACGCATCATTAACATCAGCGGCAGGCTGTGCGGTAAACATAGAGCATCTTGCTCCACAGAAGTGGCACGTGAGGTGGTTTAATAATGTATATGACACATTATTGCCTTTGTTAATAAAGTAGGCAATTCAGACGTTTCAATCCCGCAAATAGTTTGCCGTCGTAAATAATTCACTCGGGAGTTTCACATTCGTGGTCTTTCTCCGTAGACAATGAGAACAATGCTATAAACCACACATATCCTACGTTTTCATTAGAATGCGAGATCCAGAACATACGTTTCATTTTTACCAGAAAAGAAATAATTTCTCATCGGTAAACCGTAGTCCCTGTCTCAACTGCTTTTTAAGAGGGATTGGAGAAAACGTGCCAGAATAATTCATACTGTTGGACCGTCTGTGTGCACGCGCACGCGTGTCACTGAGTGTGCTGCCCGAGGAATCATCTTCAGCCCAACTATGTGGGTTGCATGCATAAGTAAAGAGCAGATTCTCCCAGAAAGACGGAGGCAGAGCCGGAAAGCAGGAGAAACGACAGGACGACGGAGAGATACAGATTCTATACGCCTAGGTCACAGGATCCAACACAGGATTAGAAAAGCACCCCATGGCAACCTCAAGAGAACCACCAAGACCACTTGTGCTTGTTCACGTTATATCTGCTCACTTCACAAGTAGAGACAGGTTCACCTACACAAATGGCACACTGTGCTATTCCGCTATTCCATTATCGAATAACAGTGGGTGATGTGTGGCTCCAAGGACTCTGCCACCTTGCCTGTAAACCGGATGGTGACGAGTTCAAATCCCAGAGTCAGAGTGAGTTTTGGATCCTTAGGAAAGGCCCTTAAGCTGCAGGCGCTCCAAGATTGCCTGACCCAGCTCTCTCAATTGTACACCTCTTTGGATGAAAGTGTCTGCTAAATGAAAAGAATCCAGTACTTTTGATTTCATAATGGTACAGTATATAAAATCTAAGTTACCAGCGTCATTCAAATTAATCGATTTTAGTGCCAAAATAAAAATAGAAGATTATAAATAACAAACCGGACATACAAAAAGAAAATTGTACTGGTAATTATTGCTTCATTTTGCATTTTTTTTTTTTTTTTTTTAACTGCATTGCAGTTTGACAAGCAGATTACTTTTAATCAGTCCGGTAACGAAGCAATAATATCGCATGCATCTAGTTAGGTAGTCTCACTGTCAGACGTGCATTTCGGCGCGAAGCTGAACTGGCCAGGAATGCGGTCATCCATCTGTCCAAATTCCAGGAAGGAAAACACCGCTTTGAAAATTATTTTTTAATTTCTACAGCGTCATTGTTAGTTGCCTTATTTCAATTAATAATAATAATAATAATAATATTATTATTATTTTATTATCATCATCACTGGAGCCCGTCCATCTGTTCACCGGAAGGTCGTGGTGAATTGCTGATAAGTGGAGTTACGGCGGGGGGGGGGGGGGGGGGGGGGGGGGGGGGGGGGGGGGGGGGGGGGGGGGGGGGGGGGGGGGGGGGGGGG
>JAODJX010000051.1:1514210-1530720 GCA_026776945.1 Isichthys henryi
GACCCGGTTTTTTTTTTTTTTTTCCGAACGGGTTTTATAGGCGGGGCGGCTTTTCTCATAAATGTCTCTCCCGCCCCGCGCCGGATTTAAATTCACTTTTCACCCCCCCCCCCCCCCCCCGTCAGTGCCTCTCCTGGGGATATTCGGTATTGATTCCTGAATCGTTTGATCATTCCTGACACGACTTAGTTCTGCTCAATTTCTCTTTGTCATACCTGCAGAGTCTTAAGTGCATTTTATCTTACTGCCCTCGCTTTAAGTTCCTTTTGCACCTTGATACAAAATGTAACAAAGCCAGCTTGCCGCAGAAAACATTCTGGGAAATCTGTGACAATTCCCTGGGCAGACCGTCTGCTTTAATACTAACTATGGCTAGATGTCACCCCTATAATGAGAGAGCAGGAGGCAGTGATTGTCTGCAACATTCTGATTGTCAGCGTCCCCTCCAGAAGCGCCAGGTACCAACATTATTTATAATACCTTGATTTTCCTGAAAGGTTAAGTTCTACAAAAAGAGAAAAATCTTAAAAAAACCGCGCTCAGCCTCAAATGATTAATACCATCGGTTTGCCAACAATGCAACACAATCAAAATAACAAAAATTGGATCCTAACTCAGGTGGCTTATGTTTATTTTCATTATAGATGCAGCTGGGGGTGTCGTACAAATGTTTAGGCAGAAGGCCGCCATTCGTTTATGTCTGGAGCCGATTTCTGTTATTTTTTTATCAGGTTCTACCGAACGAATTATCAAAGCTTCTGGAAGGAGCATGAGCTTCCACGAGTGGATCAAATCCAAAATGCTAGGTGCACTCAACCTGAGCTTGGTCACTGTCATACCATGAATCACTCCGCCCCGGTTTAAAACTCACCTCGATTCAATGAGTCCAACCAATGAAATTAAACCTTCTTTGATAAATACAGCCAATCCTGTATTAGTTAACAACCATTCGTTAATACAGAGGGGAAACGCCTGAGCATGACGCACATTGGCGTGAGAGTATTTTTGAAGTAGAATGCACAAAATAATCATTAGAAATGTCTCCATAAACGATAAGAAGTTCAGCATGAAAGGCTGACGTGATGTCGTAAGCGGTCACTACCGTGATTTTCACTTAATGACCATTTGCTTAACGACGTAATCATTGGAATGGAACTCTGTCACTAAGCAAGGAGTAGATGTACTGCAAGTCATCTATCGTGGATCTTATCTCAGTCTTCGTTTGAGCATCGGCACGTGCTTCGGAAGCCTCTTTAATCCAGGATGCGTGGCTGAGTGTAAGCGAGCAGGCCACTGGCGGTCCAGCACGCCAGTCGAAGCTTACGGGAGCCGGGCTTCTCGGTTTCGAAACCGTCGGGTAAATTTGTAATAAATAAATGAATTAATAAATAAGTCAGCGTATCTCCCTCAGAGGAACGTGTTATCTTTTCAAGTTGCGAATAGTAACGTAAAAAAAAAAATCAAATCCTGAAGGGAGAAATTATTTTAATTAAATTTTTGAAGCAGGGGCCGGGTGGTTCTCCAGCTCTTCCGGCAGGCAGACGCCACATTAGCATTCTGGCTTTCTGCTGAGTTCGCTGTTCGTTTCAGGGCGACTTGGCATCGTTTGATGCTGTGCTCTCCCTGCCCCACGTCCCAAGGCGAAGGGGCGCTTCAGAAGTTACGATGGGCAATCCCCCCCCTCCCACCCTGCCCGCCGAACAAAACACACATTTTACCACCGTTGCGCATGAGACTCATTTAAGGGCACATTTTGCGGCTATAAAATTGCTAGGGTGAATCTTTCGAACAAAACCAACGTTTCTGATGTGTTAGTGTTTGGTGCACTGGAGCAGTTTGCTTCTTTAACAGTTATATCACTAAACCTTTAGTTAGTTATCTGGTAGCAATAATGAGTACATCCATCCCTTTTCCATAACCCACATTTCTGTATCGGCTTGCAGAGAGAGGAAGACAAAGATGATTAATTGGATAATTACTTTATAATTCTTTCCAAGACCTAAAAACTTCTAACCCCTTGAAATCACTGCAGAAAATCAGTGATCAGTGTAAACAGTGACAGGCGAGGTTTTCACATCATGGTCAGAGAGAATCTCGCCCGTTCTCTGGTTTACAGGTGCCACAGATGGTGATATTTACAGGAAGAGACTCCAGGTGTCTGACAAACAACAATAACAGGCCCGACAGTGTTTGCAAATGCACTCGCAAGCCGTCTTCGTACAGAGAAATAACTAAAAATACATATTCAGGGCTCTGGGAAGATTACTCATACCCTGGTACAAAATTCGTTAGCGGCTCTTGCCAAATTCGGCCCCCCTTATATCTCGGCACTGGCTTTGGCGCCCTTGGAGCGACCTTCTGAGTTAAGGATGGCACCATTTCGACACCATGGGCATGTCCTTCCCGCAATGCCCACTGGGGGCAGCGCAGCCTGGCAGGGTTCTGCCATCTGGGAAGATCTGTGTCACTGCCTGAAACTTCGCTCGGTTCATCTCAAGAGTCTCTAGTGCCTCTCTCTTAGCAAAAGGGTTAAAGATTATACCATTACTCCTAAAAAATATCCTACAGATGGTTCTCAGTTAATAGGAGTTGCATTCTGGAAATGCTCAAGCATCGCATTTCTAGAACAACCCTTCAAAGGGAAAACTGACTTGTGGTATTTAATTGAAAGAAAATAAATATACTTCAAGATGTAGGGCATTGTTTTAAAAATTGTAAAACTCGTTAAACCTGAGCTCGCGTGCGATACGCCACCGTAAACGTGGTTTATGCAACACCAGTCCCTCTTGGGCTATTTTAAGACCAGATCATCTGATTAAATTAGTGCACTCAGCTTCAAGTACGTAACTGAATGGATCAGCTGCACTCGAGGTGAAATTTACCAACCATGTGGAAGACTGGAGATCATTGTTATAGAGTATAACAATGGATACAAGGCAATATTCACAGATCACAAAATAAACAGAAAAAATGCCTTTGAGAATGAAGTGATAGAAATCAAGGGCCATCAATATCAAGACAATGACAGCTACATCAGCAAAATCATGCACCGTAAGTCATTACTCACGATTATCTGGGATTTACTAACATTTATGGTGGAGAGAAAAGAAAAAATAAAATTAAAAAAATCACATGACAAAATGCATTACCTTCCAGTGTGCTTCTATTAAAAATATTTGCACAGCCCCCCCCCCCCCCCCAAAAAGAATCTTTTTTAAAATCACCAAAAAATGAAAAATAAATATGATATAGTACTTCTACAGTTCATACAACTGAAACTATCGCTGCATATATAATAGTTCGAATACATGAACTTGTGGAGAATGATACCCGAGATTAAGTTATGAAATGTGGAACGTGTCTATCCGCATTCCATCTGCGTGTCCTGGCGCCTCTCGCAGGAAGCACGTTTGCGTGAGCCCTAATGGGTACCTCGGAGACACCAGTTCACCCAGTGGCATGTTGTGGGACTGCGGCAAGGGAGTCATGGTACCTAGGTGACAAACACACACACACACACCTCAATGGGATCTGAACCCACAACGGCAGAGGGGGGCAGGCTACCGCGCCGTGAGACACGAGGCAGCGAAAGGTCTTTGGCAGCCGTTTGCGCCCTCAGCAGTGTGGGCTGCCAGTGCCTGGGCCCCAGCTTTGTTTTGATAAGTGGTTTTCACACAAAGATCCCATGGAAGGTACAACACATTCAACAGAAAAAAATACAGTAAAAGGAGAGGAAGAGGGAAATGCAGTAGAGCTGCGCCTGCATCACGAAGCAGGATTCCCTGCTTAGCCAGATTACACGTCAGATCTATGGCAGTCTGGGCTAAATGTAAGTGATTGATGATAAAGTCCATTAAACAGGTATCACCAAATCTGGGAAGTTATCTGGCCCCAGACTGCGGGCGGAAACGTGCCTGCAAAGTATTATTATTACTACTGCAATCTAATGCAAGTTAAAATAGGTTTAAGGTGAAGCAAACAAACTGCACATTCAAAACACTTTACTAACACGTTTTAAAAAAAAATGTTTAAAAATAGAAAATGAATACCCCTTAACCAGCGGTCTGCAACCCCGCTCCTGGAGATCCGCCCCCTGCAGAGCTTAGGTGTCGCCCTAATCCACACAGCAGATACAGAGGAGTACAAGAGAGCTGGCTATGTTAGAGCTAAGCTGGATCTGATTATCCGTATCAGGTGTGTAAAATCAGGGCAGTACCCAAGCTGGGGGGGGTGGGGGTGTGGATGTGCAGGAGTAGGGTTGCTGACCGCTGCCTTAAACAGTACCCTAATTAAACATCGTGGGACTGTTTGTGCCAAATTAGAGATCACAGAGTTAGAAATATGGAACAGTCCAGCAGCCGGGATGGCAGTGGGTAGCACTGTCGCCTCTCACGCACACGGTATGGGTTTGGATCCTTACCTCAATCTCCAAAGACACAGTGAGGCTGACTGGCACCTCCATACCGCCCACAGCCTGAGCCGGCAGGGGTGTGTGTGCTAAGCCGGCATCCCATCTAGGGCGTGCCGCCGTGACCCTGACTAGGACTAGAGCAGGGGTGGATGGGTATTCACTAAAAACTGTGCATTGTATAAGACAGCCATGATCAGTCAAAAGTTTGGACACGCCTACTGAAAATCATTTGCTTTTCAGTAAGACAACCCTACGCACACCTCAGGGCTATGCACGTACAGCCAATCCTCAGGCTAAGAGCGGCCGACGCATGGGCAGCTCGTACTTACGCACCGCCATAAAGCCTATTGCTTTAAAAATCTGCCTTAAATAGAGCGATTCGTAATAACGAATGCGTGTGCTACTTTGTGACAGCTCAAGGAACAGTATCGTATGTAGTTCCATTTATTTTTTACGGTATTACAATCATTACATACTGTACTATTTGTCAGTAACATTTCTATGAACGCCACAAGAATCTATGAACACAACACATTTAAAGCATTCGTAATGCAATATAATGCATTCGTAAGGCATTATCAACATGGCTTATTTATGAAAAGGCATAACACATTATAGCCATGCTTATTATGCATTATGAATGCCTTACGAAGCTCTCATCTATAATGTACTATAAATATCTCAATAATGCAGCACAAAGTATCCTTAATTCTTGTAAAATCAATCTGCTCCAAAGGCGTCTGCTGTCATTTTATCTGTACATTAGGAAATGACTGACTGTTTGTTGCTCAAACTGACTGATGTGATTTTAATAAAACAAGGTAACTAAATACTTAAAATTGCAGCCGGCCAGCTTTGCAGGAGGACGTCCAAAACACAGAGCACTTTGTCTCTGCTGTCTTATAGTTGATATTCCAAAAAGCCTAAACACATCATTTTGAAAAGAATGCCTGAAAGGAAACTCCCAAATTCAATAAAATCCAAATATCTCCGTTTAGCCGTCCAGGAAATATAGACGCTACTGTGGCTGTGATACAACACAGTCTCCAAGAAAAATCAATGTCCAGCCAAAGTCTTAATCCAATTTATTCCCAAATAAATTGCAATTTACAGAGGATTCCAGAAAGATGGTATGAGGAAAAGAGGGATTCCCCGAACTGTGGAACGCAGTAGTGCCTTACAGAATTCAAAAATTCCATCTTTCACAGCAGCCATATGTGAGGAAAACATTTTTGTTTTGCTGTTCTCGACAGTTCCAAACTTGAAATGAGTTTGAATTCTGATATCACCCATACAGATTAGGTGTTAGCTTTGTGGGGACTCTCCATTCATTCCTACGGACAAAACCCTAATCCAAACATGACGACCGTACCCCCTACCCAGCCCTAACCTTAACCATAAGTAACCAAACAAAATATGAGACATTTTTAGTTTTCTGATTGTGGTCACAGATTTTTATAAAACTGAATAAATTTTAATCACACACACACACACACACACACACACACACTGTATACATACACACCGGCTAGCAGTACAATTACATTTAGCCACATACTAGGAAGACATCCACTAGCCAATTAGATTCCCTTTTGACTTCATCCATCCAATCCTGAGTGAGCCTGTCATTACTGCAGACCAGCACAGACAAAGCACTCAGAGAGTTATAACATTAACAGTCATTAAAAGCAGATAGATTTTGAAAGTTGCCATATTTAACTATATTAACACCTATTTCCTGCTAACTATGCCCTAAAGCGCTCTTGAAAGGTGCACGTTTTAATTAACAAAAGGCCATGACAAAGGCAGATTTTTCTTTATTATCTCTCATTAAATTAGCCAGTCACCATACAGAACACATTGTTTAAAGAGTCTGGAAATGTGTAGTAATAGCGAATGTCTTGTCCCAGCAAACATATCTTAAAGGCTTGGAAAGGTTCAAACAACGGAACAAGCAACAGAAATTAAGCATATATTTCCATAATCCATTATCTACGGGATACATTCTGATAACTACTAACATCGCCACGCTTTTCCAAAAGCAACAGCCTTCTGTGGTGCTTAGCGACTTTACTCAGCAGGAACATCGCGGTGCGTAACGCGTCAGCTCTGACACGCTTATTCACAGACGGCACAGAAATCGCCGTTTCTAAGAGCAGATATGATGGGTCACACCATCCGGATAGATGGGACAGTGCTGTGACTGTCAGTAATGCAACATTTTTCAAAAGCCTCAATACCATTAATAATGCAAAGCAACGCGCATATTATGAAATATTTTATCTGTTCGGATATAATTTACTGCAGAAACTTTGGTGGTAAAGTATCTGTCAGGCAGGAATGATATGAAAATGAAGAATAAGTTTCATTTATGCAGGTTTGATTCATCTAGGATGACATTATTTTTAATCAATTAGAACAGTGTTTCATAATCGGGTCCCCGGAGGCCTAGACAGCCCACATTTTTGCTCCCTCTAACAGCAGCTGGACGGGAGCAAAAACATGAACTATCTGGGGGTCCCCGAGGACCAGGCTGGGAAACACTGAATTAGAACATTAATATGAAGTAAACAGCAGCGGCTGCATCAGCAGCAGTTCTGCGGGCTTTGTGAGAGCAGAGCATGCATTAAATAAAGGCACGGTGTCTTACCGGATTGTGATGAATCTCCTGCAACGAGAAAAAGGACAGTTTGATCAATGCACTGCGGGATTCATCGCCCCGCCAATACAGCAGCAGAGTGACCCCCGGAGGTGTCACTCACAAGACACATCTTAAAATAACGAAAGAAAATGCTGATCAATATACAGACAGATCATTAAAAAAAAAAAAAAAATTATATATATATTATTTATTAAATAAAACACATTCAAATTTAATGCAAAATCTAAATTATTTTAGTAAAGCAGAAGTAGTAAAAAATCATACAATTTGCATAATATACTGACAGAGATTAAACAGAAAATGCTTCTGCCTTTCGTACCGACTTTTTAAATCACTTCAAGTTTACTCTAAAATGGCAGTGATAAGAAACAGAGGAAATCGAGATGGATTGAAATCGTAGGAGCACTTAGGATCTCTGAAGCATTTTTATGCACAATGTTGTTGATAAATGCTGGTAGAAATCTCAGCTTTACTCTTACGCTGTCTTAGACTTTTCCGTAATACACCATTTATGAACCAGCAAACCTATAAAACTAGACAAGACCAGTAACCTGGGCACAACCTGGAATTGATCACAAACAACATAATTAGTAACCCAAACCACTACATTTTACATGGCATCTTCCTGCCTGTCATTATAACTCAGCAAAATGTATCCTTATTAAAAATTAAAAATGATTCGACAGGGCAGCCAAATGGACAGCCAGTCCAATCAATATTTGAAAAGATGGCTGTCAATGTCTGTGTACTTTCCCAGCAGCAATTTAGGATTAATTAGGGTAAACAACAGTTTAAAACGATCAGCTCGGTGTTTTTCTTCAGTGAAATATAGAAGGCAGCTTAGAATGGTGAAATCCTCCGTCAGGTGGGTTGACGTCCCCAGAGGGAGAAGGTGCTGTTCATAGGACAGTATGCATGGATTTCAGATATACCAGGCAGAGAGCTCCCTGGCATTTCAGTCGCAATGTTGTTCTGCTTGTCGCTTCTCCACACAGAAAGAGAGGAAATAACTGCATCAGACCTCCCTCAATCTCTCCTCTCTTCCCTCCCCCCCGCTTTCATAGGTGATGGAGACTTTTTATATTGGTACTGAAATTTGCACATTCATTCACACCATTTTCCAGAAGTGCCACTCAGTTTCGCGTTCCAGCGAAGTTTATTCTAAATTGTTAAGCACTTTCTGACAACTTATTCGCGAGAATGTACCACAGTAAATAGAATTTGTTTCATCTGAGTCATTGATTACAGGAAACCCGAAATGTTTAGCAATCTCAGCCGAGGTGCTGGAGCACTTAGGAACTGCTGATACAACGCATTTACAGGCCTTTCCGCTACGTTACGGTCTCCGTATTTATTTGATTCCATTGGATTTCAAACCGGAGGTTCTGTCCAAAGCAAACACTCAGTTATAAATACACATTTACGTTCTCACATATTTAAGTTGCATCCTTCTACCGATAATTACGTTGCTCAGTGGTGATTTTACACTTTAAAAAAAAAAACTTGGGTAACTGAAGTTAATAGATATAACTTCTGCAGACGTTTCCTGGGTTTCAGCGAATATCACTATTGGGGGAGGTTCTGCATGCATTTCATTTTCTCCTGGTGCAGCAAATGCATCCAGCGCTGCGCTTTAATTCCCATCTGAGGCAGCAGTCTCGAGTCCGTAGCCACAAAACGAAAGGAAAAAACCCGCACCGGGGGCTCCTGCTATCCATTTTATAAATGATATTCGGGGCACGATTAATATCTTCGACAGTGATTCAGATGGGCAATTAATGCGCCGCATAATTTTGGATCTCTGCGTCTCTGCCGAGATAACTGGTGTCTCGAAAACATCGCCCGCTTGAATCATCCCTCTGATTGTTCCGAATGTAACTGCCAACCCTGAATAATTTCTTGTAAACGCTGCCGAATGAGTCAAATTTGCACATATTTTTGCTCAATTTAGTCAGCCAGACAGGGGAGACGATATTACCTTTCATTTATAAGCTTTCATCCTCTCAACTTTTCCCCAGCTATCCGGGTTAATTGGCTGAAAACTCAATGCTAGTATTATGCTAAGGCTGAAATCGTAAGGATTTTGCAGTTTCCTTTATGATATTCACGTCACTGTTAGTATTTTTCCCGTCTGACCAAATGAAGGCAAACACACAAATACGAGCCCATTCCAGACACTCACACCTGCATCTAAACATTAATTACCGGTATAAAAACAAGTTTAGTCACTAACGGTTTATCGTAACAAGACAGATGAACAATTAAGCAATTAATGTTTAAACAGTTGTAATCAATGCAATTGATAATATGGTACAGCTATTTTAGAGGTTTAAACTGACTAATTAAATGAAGATGGCTTTAAACAAGCTGGGGCCACAGCCTTCATCAGGCTAATTACCACAGATAAACAATTAAATGTTTAAGAGAGCACACTAATAACATACAGATAATAAAGACCAATAAATTTGTGATGACACTGGGTTTTTCTTGCAGCCTTCGAATAATTTCTCATCAGCCAGAGAGGCATCTGACATGATTGTACAGATGCGTTTTTGTGCAAAACCACATCCCATGACTTTTTTGGGTAAGCTATGCTGTCACTCTGCTAAGCTAACTGGCATGTCGCTATGCTAAGCTATCTTGTATGTTGCTATGCTAAGCTAACCCATATACTGCTACACTCAGCTAGCTGACATGTCACTATGCTATGCTAACTCACATGTTGCTACGTTAAGCCATGCATGTTACATATTGCTATGCTAAGCTCACACGCACATTGCTATGCTGAACTATGTTACATGTTGCATGAGGTGATGAAAGCCCCTTACATGGGATGCTGGCACGATCCTTTAAAACATTATTTGAACACTGACTAGCATTACGTGTCGATGATGTGTTTCACGGCAACAGTTACAGGGAAATGTTATTTGGTTCACAACCCAAGATTCAAACGACATACGACCATTTATCAGTGTTATATCAGGCATCAGCTGCTCAGTTAGTGTGCGATAATTAAGTGACTTGTGAAACTGTAGTAATATATCCTTTAAATTATGTTTACAAGTTACTCCGACCTCAGTCCGTCACAGGAGAAAAGCAAAGAAGAAAGCACGACAATGTCAGCAGATGGTCTGATACCAACGAGGCCTGTACTGCAGTGGGGTGTGGGAGTGAGGAGGAGAGGCTCGGCACAAATCAGGCAAGAGGCAAGAGGGATCAGGTCCAAAAAAGACAGCAAAACAAATAAACCGATTGTTTGCTAACAACATTAAACCCCAAAATGATGCAAATCGCACAACTCCGGGTTTCTGGGTTCAGTGCTCACCCCCGGTTCGCGTCATGCCCGTGTGCTCATGCACGTTTTCCTCGCAGCACTCCAACGTCCTCCTGTAGTCTGATGGTTATTTGACTGGCTCTCTCAGAATCGCCCATGATATATGAGAGTGTACTCTACAATGGACTGGATCCCACACCCACCCCGGTGCTCTTGCTTGGGAAAGACTGAAGTCTCCCTGTGATCAGTGCTTATGGAAAACGGATGGATCATACAATTAATGCAACTCTGAACAGGCCCTCAATCACATTTATACTGTAGTTACTTATCAAACATGCTTCCTTTTGGAGAAAGTTTAGACGATCATTAGGAGTTAAGGGCCTGTGAGTGAAATCCCTCTGCTGATGTCAGGATTCAAACCAATGACCTTCTGATCACAAGCACAGCATCCTCACCCCCCCTGAGTCACACAGCACCTCCAGCACAGAACATAGTTGCTGCAGAGCTCACTGAGAGAGGCATCTGCGCCGGCCTGGACTACGCAGGCGGAGAATATCCTTGTGCACTTGCGGTTCACGGGTCTATACTTAGACACCTTCCGAAGCCGAGAAATGGTACTCCTTAGAAATAGCCTTACAGCTCTGACAGAAGGGGCTGGAAAGGCAGATTTTCTGCACCCCCCCCCCCCGGCCTGCTCTCAGCTCTGCCTCTCTGGAGGCCTTACACACACACACACTCCGACTTCCTCCAGTGGTCTCGTTCCTCATCTCCACTTCCCTGTTTAGAACCCGGCGCTTTGAAGGCTTCGGCAGTAAGAAGGCAGCCCCCCCTGCAGGCAGAGAAACGAGCGGATGAGATAAAACAGGACCCAGCTGAGACTCAGCGAACTGCTACGCCAGACACACAAACGTGTTCCTAACCCAGATTCTTCTTTCTAATAGGATTAAGGCTGGGTGAGAGAAAACAGAGAGACGGTAAAAGGCGATGGAAATTGCACACTTTGAGGTGCATAAATAGGGATTGGGGAGGGAGGCAGTCATTTCTGAATGGGACATTAGAGGGATTTGCTAGACTCCGAGGAGAACAGCACTGTCGTGACAGTCAGCCCCAAATCCAAGGCCTTGGGTGTGTGGTTCAGGATCTCGGAATTACACTCACGTCCGTGGCCTTACTTTCTGTTTTCTTCAAAATTAGATAATGACTGACTGCGTCTGAATGTATTAATTACACAGAGTAGCGAATTACAGCTGGGGGAGACCGTGGGATCCGTGGCTCAGTTCGACAATATGGCTTTTGTCTCCTTTGATTATTAAAGCCGGGCTATTTTTGGTGCATTGTTGTGTGCAGATTATTGAAATAAATCTCAATTATAGATATCAATGCCATTAAATCTTCTTATACGCGAAACCGCCAAAACAAAATGGAGACACAAATAACAGGATCGAGCTAAAGGTATGTGGTTACTGAAGCCACAAATAAGAATTCTACAATCCCGGGAAAAGCCTGGTGTCAATACTCCAGGTGATTTGCCAAGACGCATCATTCCAGTAATGCAGCATAGCGATAACAAAATTATAAGATAAACCCATAGACCGTGTTGTGATTTTTCATAAAAAGCTGGTCCCTTTGTTCACGCTGAGGAATAAGGCGGTCTAAATTATCGCAGTAATCTTTCCAGAATATTCTCGGGACGTGCTGTTGGCCAGACAGTGATGTTTCAGGAATGAGCAGGAAATGCTGTTAACGGCAGACTTGGAAAAAAAAAAAATCGGTGCTTCTGCCTGCAGGTGCTATGTGATCAAGGACACAGAAACAAGTGTGTGTTCACCCAAGAGCTACACTGCTTCGGTCATTTCCCTTTAAAGGGCCCTTTATCAAAGCCACCAGCTGTTCCTGCAGGACCCCCGCATGACTGGCAGGTAAATTGTGCTTCCCGTCTGCCTACGTGGAGCCGGAACGTTCCGAGCCAATAAGCTCAGACGTGCCGGGTCGGGCGTGACGACACTAATCAAAATGGGAACACGCGCGCGCACACACAAGCACAGGCAAAACACAGAGTTGACCACTGCTGGGAACAGAGGCGACACGGACGGGCTAATGAGGTGGAAAAGCATCCGAAATATCTCCACTCTAAGAGGGCAATGTTAAGTTGACGTGACAAGGACAATCCACTCGGGTTCCGAACTCACAACCTTCTGACTGTGCCTGCATGTCAAAAGCGGAGCATATGCCGAGATTTTTTGAACAAGTCATCATAAATGTAAAATTTGTCTGCGGGGAAGGGAAGTGGCGTGCGAGGACAGAAGGAGAGCTTAGGAAAGATCCATTCTTCCATGTTCTAGACACGTATCCAGGACAGGCTCAGAGGTGGGCCTGGAGCCCTTCCCAAGCAGCAAAGGGCATGTGGCAGGGGTTCATCCTGGAAGGCATTGCCAGTCTATCGCAGGGCATGCAGGAAATAGGGGCAATTTAGAGTCACCAATTCACCTATTTACGAGTCACTGGAGATTCATCCCAGTGTTAAAGTGATATTTATTTCCCAGGATGTCCCAATCTCTCATGGGTGCTAGTGGGAAGAGCGTGAGAATAACTCTCACCAGAACAGGCCATGTCCTATAGCCCAGGGTTGGATTTTTTTGTATTTTTAATTCTGGGCCACGTCATTAGGTAACTCTGACTGGGAGTTCCACAGTCACAGGTCTAATTGCCGGCCACGTTGCCGCTGGAGACGTGTGCTGTCCAGACGACCATCTGCTGGCATTTTGCTGCCCCTTAAATCTGCATTAGCTCACTTTGGTCGCATCGTGTGTCCAGCGCTGTGTAATAAACTCATTGGCAGAGACAAACTAGCATAGCACAGTAACCCAGGCTAGTAGTGCGAGACTGACTCTGAGAGGTGAAGCTAACAGCGTTAGCCTTATACTAGCTTAAGTGAGGAGAACGACAAGGAGGCGATAATGTACAATGCTACATTTTTATTAATTTAGCTACCTATAGGACAGAAACGGCCACAGCAAATACGAAAAGTCATCTAATTCGTGGCATGGAATTAAGAGATAAAACGAGTGACCTTAGACAGCTAACACAGGCTTGCATCTATAAAATATTTTAAAACTTAAACATCGTGCAATCAGCCTTTAGGTTAGCCTACGCATAATTAGGCTTGGCCAGTATTTAATTTTTCTTACCATGATACTGTACGCGCATGATTCCGTAACGGTATTCTGGTATTTTGAAATTCTGGCGATAAAATTCACCAAGCTGTGAATAACAAATACAAATAGTTTCCAGACTCTGGTGTTCAGCTTTTTGGGGAGTTACTTTAGTTGGGAGTTTGGTTCTCCTTATAATTCACACATTATTTCACAGCCTTCTTTGCTGAATCGTTTCAGCCTTTCCGTTTGGCTGAATAATTTATGGAAGTCTGCCCCTAGTGGTGGACCCCTTGTTCTACATTAAGTGACAAGGGCAAACGTTAGGTGATCAGTATTAGCTTAAATGAATCATTGAAAAACTGAATGTGGATTTTTGGGATTGAATGTGTAAATATTTGTAAAATTAGAATTTTAATTCAAATAATGAAGTTTGACCCCCCCCCAGGCCAAATATAAATACACAGGGTCACAGTAATGGGGGATAAATTATGCTGAATGAAGTTTGGATTGGGGACCCACAATGTGAAAAAATCATGTGAGTTGGGCATTGTGGGGACCACTGTTTCAGTCCCCACAAGGGGAAACTCAATTTTATAAAAATCTGTGACTGCAATCAAAAAACTAAAATTGCCAAAAAGCCTTGTATTTTTTTTTTTGGTTATTTAGGGTTAGGGCTAAGTTAGGTTTAGGGTTAGGGCTAAATTAGGCTTACGCTCATCATAGTTTGCATTATGTTTATATCCATAGAAATTAACGGTTTGTCTCTACAAGGATATGGATGCAAACATCTGTGTGTGTGTGACCAGATACAGAAGGACCTACTGTTAAAATTCAGCTAGAGAGCTAGAGTAATGACCCATTTGTCTTCCAACGGCTTTTCCAGCAGAGGATTATGGGAGTCTGATTCAGATGTAGCATGGGGGACACTCTGGATAGGATGCCAGTCCACCACAGGGTACACACACACGCACAAAATGATATCAGCACAATAACAATGCATTAATTTTCATGTACTTGGCTTGTATCTTAGTCAAGGTGACTCGCGAAAATAGTTTTATGCGTTGCCTATTTTCTGAGACATTTTTTTGATTTTGTTGTATGGAAACAACCACAACAGGACAGGTTGGGTCACAGTCATCAGCTGGCCCTGGTGCTTTCAGCTCACAGGTCACATGGTAAGAAGGGATTTATGTCAAAATCTGCATACTGCAAGGTAAAAGAATCAAAGCACTTTTTCATTCTATCCAATCCAATTTGCACACTAGAAATTCTGGAAATTTACTGAAATAAGCGTACTTACAGAATCCAAATAAACCACATTTCCCCCCAAGTACGAGTATGTTTGAGCTCAAGTGTGGACATTTCCCACAGGACACACGATGCAGAGTGCAGATTGGTCTATGCGTGCAGTGTATGATAAGGAAAGGGGAAAATACAAACACAAGTACTCTTGAGTCCAACTCCTCCGGCACGCACAATCCTGTGCTTTGCACTGCAAAATCCTCCCCCGTCACTTCCTGTTTGTATGTCGCACCGCAGTCCTGAGGGAATGTTACTTCCTGTTTGTATGCTGCACTGCTGTCCTGGGGGAATGTTACTTCCTGTTTGTATGTCGCACCGCAGTCCTGAGGGAATGTTACTTCCTGTTTGTATGTCGCACCGCTGTCCTGAGGGAATGTTACTTCCTGTTTGTATGTCGCACCGCAGTCCTGAAGGAATGTTACTTCCTGTTTGTATATCGCACCGCTGTCCTGAGGGAATGTTACTTCCTGTTTGTCTATCGCATAGCTGTCCTGAGGGAATGTTACTTCCTGTTTGTACTGTATGCTGCACCGCTGTCCTGGGGGAATGTTACTTCCTGTTTGTATGCTGCACCGCTGTCCGGGGGGAATGTTACTTCCTGTCTGTATGCTGCACCTCACTCCTGGGGGAACTTTACCTCCTGCCACTGTATAACTGCGTATGAATGTTATGACAGTAAGCCCCCTTGGCTTGACTTGAAGTATAACAAGTAGGGTGAGTCAGACATATGTACACCGTAGGTATCAGCTATGAAATTAGTGTTTTTCCTGACTGGTGATTTCATTTATAGATCTGATTGAACCCGATCTGATCTTTTCCTAAATGTGCAGCATTGCGAGTTCTGTGCGACCTAAAGCCCCTTTAAACCCCCTTCTGCTCTCTGCTCTTCTGGCAGTACAACAGCCCCTCTGATCTTAGCTGCTATGCTCATTGACACATAGACTTGACATAGCAGGTTCCCATAGAGTTCTGCTACATGGGCGTAACAGCAGGGAGGAAACGGGCTCCTCAGTCAGGCTTACCGGGTGCTTTTCTCTGAAGCAGCTCACATTTTACACATTTAGGCATATTTTACTAGGCCAGTCCATTACAGGGCAGAGGACCCGCTCTTGCTACAGGCAGATAGGCAGTCGCCCAGGGTCCCCTAAATTACTTGAGCTGCGTAGGAAGTGAAATGATGGTCAGTTTTCTTGGTAGGGGCCTCCCAATAAAGCTTTGCCTGAGGCCCCTGGCATGGCAGGGCCGGTCCTGGCTGAGCACATGCACTTACAATTACAGTTAATTTAAAGACACCAATGTGTGTCGTAGAGTGCCCACAGGAAACCCGCGAACCAGGGAGACCACACAAACCGGCACCAGAGGTGCACAGCACCAGCATCACCCCGTCAGCAAGTGTGTCCCACGTCATCCTGTCAGCGAGCGTGTCCCCCTGTCAGCAAGCGTGACACACGTCACTCTGTCAGCAAGCGTCACATCACCCCGTCAGTGAGTGTGTCACCACGTCAGCGAGCGTGATGCATGTCACCCCATCAGCAAGTGTGTCCCACGTCATCCTGTCAGCGAGCCTCACGTCACCCCGTCAGTGAGCATGTGGCATGTCACCGCATCAACGAGTGTGTCACATGTCACTCCATCATCGAGCATGTGGCATGTCACCGCGTCAGCAAGCGTGTCACCCTGTCAGCAACCGTGTCACAAGTCACCCC
>JAODJX010000051.1:1561857-1589691 GCA_026776945.1 Isichthys henryi
AAGGGACATGTGAGTATACTGAATTAATGTGGGAGACCCCACAGCCATTAGGGCTTGGGTTATAAAGGGAAGGAGACATGTGAGTATACTGAATTAATGTAGGAGACCCCTCAACCATTAGGGTTAGGGTTATAAGGGCAACAGGACACGTGAGTATACTGAATAAATTTGGCAGACCCTAAGCCGTTAGGGTTAGGGCTATAAAGGGAAGGAGGAACGTGAGTATACTCCAAGCCCCTCAGCCTGCTTCCCATTGCCCTTCCAATGCCATCGCTATACTGTGACAAGCTTCTTCACACTTCCAAGGATGTTGGCTTGAATTCCATTGCTCTGACTACGTGTGGAGTTTGCATGTCCTCCCTGTCTTGCACCGTCTTCCTCCTACAGTCCAAAGACATAGAGTTTAGCTAACTGGCGTCTCTAAAGTGTCTGAATACTGCAGTGTCTATCCCAGCCTGGAACAGGCCCCCACATGAGCCCAGACCAGAATAGCTGATAGGCGAGGGATAGATATATCTACATGTGTTTATTTATGTGTGCCAGTGCGACTTGTATTATGGTTAGGATATTTTATTATTATTTTTTGTTTTTAGAGTTGTATTCCATTTTAACTTGTAATCCAGTTTAGTTAGTTTTCAGTTTGGTTTAATTACTTTTAATTGGTTTTTATTTTAAAGATGTATTTCTATTCAGTGTTCATATATTGTTATCTCAGTGTACATTTCAGTAATTTTATTACCAGAGATGGACTGAAAGCTGTGGACCTGTGTTATCCAACTGGTCTTTAGGGGATCGTACAGGAATATGAAGTGTACATTACGGATTTGCTCAAAACTGGCAAATCATGTCCCAGATATTACTGACAGTATTAAACAAACAAACCATTACCTTTGCTAAATAGAATTAAACAGTCATCATAAAAAATGTTTGATGCTTGCTTTTATATTATCGAAGTTAGTTTCTGATTCAATATTTATAGCTTAATTTTGTTTTAAGGGTTTTAAATCTCAGGATGCAAAAAATGTTTTCTTATAGTTTTATTTTTTTCTCGACAGTCATAACCGTGATGTGTGCAATGTCTAGTAACTGTCCTACGTTGTGTGATTCCTTTTTAAATTTTAACTCCTGCATCCCACAATGAGCTTGGCATGCTAAGTAGGACCCTCACTGTAATTTAACACAGGCCTTCCTGCTCTCCTGTGCACTAATACTCATTACAGCCATATGTCCCCTCAAGCATCCCCATGCAGGGCAAAGAGCTGTAGAACAAAGGTTAAAGAGATGCAAGACCAGCAGCCAGATCACTAAGGAATTCAGAGGTGTGTGTGTGTGTATGTGTGTGGGTGGGGGGGGGGGGTAATGATCAGAATCACAGAGAATCAATCAGAACAAGCATCCGCTCATCAGCAGGCACCAACATCAACAGCACATATTACAGATTCCATGATGCACACAGCTTAATGCAGCTCCCAATATTTAATATTAAAGGCTAATATTAAACCCATTTGAAGCCTGTAAAAATGGGTAGCAATTATGTGTGCTAAAACTGTCTTATGAAGACAAGACTGAATTGGTATATCTGTGAAGAAAAGAGGATTTATGTTGCCATTTATCTGACCGGTGCCTTATATATGAATAACAATTAGTTTATTTGCAAATCTAAATTAATACTACAGTATTAACTGTGTTTTTTAATCCTTAATGTTAGGAAAACCTTTATTACACTGAAAAGTAACATATACATCACTATTAAATAGCCATAATTAAACTTAAATAAAACCACATCTGATATATTTTTCCTAGGATCCCTGCATAAATCCTCTTTGCTCTGTTAAAGTTCTCAAATGCAAATGGTTAATCTCATTTTCCCCCCACATTTCATTTCCTCAATTTCGTATTTCACTACAACAAATTAGCATTAGCAGCAGAATATATTATGCCTATTCACTACTAAATCACAGCTCTCAGATAAGTACCAATGCATCTCCAGTGCTGAACGCTCCTGATTTCAAATACAAATTGAGGTCTATGGATTACATATCCATCTTCCAGCAGACCAGTAGCTCTTCTTCTGTGGCCTAAGTCAGGTATTTTCCTCATGTTTTGGGCCCTTGACCCCATAACAGTGACCCCAGTGATAGACACTGTAAGTATGTGGACCTTATGAAACCAAGGGTATTAACATGAAGTTGCTCCACCCTTTATTGCTGTAATAGCCTGTATCCTTCCGGGAAGGCTACACACGCTGCTGGTGGGACTTGCTGCCATTCAGGTTGGGTGTTGACGTTGGCATATCAGATCCCTTTCTGGGAGATTCTGTGTCTGACTACTTTGCAGCTGAACTGGCTATCAGACATTCTGACCCTCACAGTCACTTCACTCTCATTCCTCACTCAGGGCAACTATAGCATGGTAACAATGGGGCAACCTGACTTGCTGGAAAGATGGTGTCAAATAGAAAGTCACTAACCTCTTCTATGTGACCAACCAATATGCTGTTAATGTTTGCTGCTGGCGTCTGCATGACTGTGTCTGCATGACTGTGTCTGCATGACTGTGTCTGCATGATTGTGTGCTAGCTAGTTTCTCTAATTAATAGGAGTGTCCACATAATTCTGACCATATAGTGTATGAACCTTTGCTCCCCAGAACCCCTGCACCAGTGGCCTATGTTACCAGGGTGACATTAGCTGCCTTTCTACTGCCTCCTTGTACAGACTGACTCCACATTATGCCTAGTGAGCATAACAGCAGCCGGTCACGTACAGCTAAGACGAGAGGAGCTTTCCAGGGGGAGACGTGGACATACCAGCCAGACGTCGGTGCTTTACTGTAAATCCCGAAGGTGGTCATGTATGTGTGCCTGTAATCCAGTGAAATAACTACTGTAAGCAAGCCAATCAGTCGTGATGATGAATTACCGTGTAACAGGGGGCCAGTTTGTCACTACTGGGACTCCGCTTGGATGTCGTTGCATATAAAGTTGACGCAAACTAGCGAGTGGATTCGGAAGATCGCAGCTAGATGGTTAGCAGAAGATGCTGCTTCAGCATCTCCTAAATAAGGAATGCGTGAATTTAATATTTAGGGTAGTCACTGTTTGTGAAAGGCAGTGATCTGTGTGGTGGTTAACACAACCTCTGATTCCTTCACATAGCTATTGAAAAATTATTATTTGCTGTTACTGAGGCTCTGCCTTTTGTAATATGATGGGTAGAAAACAATCGTGAGCTCTGAACACAATTGGGAGGAATTTTCACGTGTGCATTACGAGACCATGTGCAGGCCCCCGGAATCCCTGACAACAACGGTAAGCCAAACAATAAGAATGGCGGCAGAGTAGTGAACGGGGACTCTGCGCATTCTGTACCCGCATCGCAGACAACACAGCGCAACGTTCCGCAGCAGCGGCAAGCCCCAAGAACCAAAGCGAAAGGGAGAGCAGAAAAGCATACCTTCAGCAGAGGGTTTGGAGAAGGTCTGAGAAGCGAATCCGGGAGCTGGACCAGAGGACAGGACAAGGGTAGGACGAACAGGGTGGAGGTACAGAGAACACAACATGATGACAGGAAGCAGAACGAAAAGGGGGAATCCAGGAGGGGATAGGAAGGGGCTGATGCAAGTATTATTTGTGTGTGTGTCTGTCTGTCTGTCTGTGTGGATTAGGGTTATATTACATTGCAGGGGCAAATGTCCCCCACAATGTAATAAAAACTTGTTTTTTTGACGTTGTGGGGACAATTTTCGGGCCTCCACAATGATATGTGACTACAATCAAAAAAGTAAAAATGCCAAAAGTCTCATATTTTGTTTGGTTACTTATGGTTAAGGTTAGGGCTGGGTAGGGGTTACGCTTCTCAAGTTAGGGTTAGAGGTTTCCCCATAGAAATGAATGGAGAACCTCCACAAAGATGGAATTACAAACCCGTGTGTGTGTGTGATTCTTTTTGAGGAAGTGGTGGTCGAAGTTCGGAAGGAATTGGGAATTGGATTAGGGTACTTAAAAAAAAAAGTATATATATATATATATAAAACAAAAAACAAATGGACTCATACCTTGGTTGTTTAACATCAGGTGCGCCAGACCTTGAAGGAAAGAACAGAAAAAAAAAGAAAGGAAGGAAAAAGGAGGTCATAAAAGGCACGGGAAGAAAAGAAGCATTGTCACAACGTTGGACTGCAGTTTGTGACAGACATCCTGGGGCAGAGAAGGATGTCAGAGTTCAAATCAAACCAAAAGGAAGGAAACCAAAAACGAATAAACACTTCTTGAGTGGGGTGTGGGAGGCAGAAGAAAAAAGCATTTAAATTTGCGCAACTACCGAAGGTGATTGCTCATATAAATGCTTTTTTTCCTAATGGAACACAGACAAAACTGTTTGGCAGTTGAGTTATTTCAGTTCAACTTTGTTTTCATCCACTTTGCTGTTAATACATATGGATATATTTCCTTTAATATCCATTAAGCATTGTAACATAAACAGGGCAGTGATCAAATAATCACAAACAGGCAAAACCGTTTTAGTAAAGTGAACGTTATCCCATCAAAAGGAGCGAACCAACAGATTCGTGTTTTCTGGGTAACAGCCACTGCACGCCATGCATCAAAGACCTTCAGGCACCACTGAAGAAGCAAGAAGAGAAATGCAAACACAGTGCAGTAAGACCACCGACAGCACACTGCGAATTTATGCAATTTCCCATCAGCGTGTGTCTCAGCATTACGATTCCGCAAGTCTCGCAGCGTGAGCGATGGCACAGTGAACGGGAGAGGCACTGCAGCCAGAGCTCCAGAATTAACATACAACACAGACAGGCTTCCACTGCCAAGCTGGCTCACTCACTGCTACCATCAGCAGCATCAGGGAATCCAATACAGTGCAATCCCAACAGAAGCCCCAACGCCAGCAGAGGGGCCTCAGAAGCTCAACACATCCCGGCCGACACCAACAATGGCATCAATAACCTTCACGTCGGCCGAAAATCCATAGTATGCGTCTTCAAAGCCGACAATCTAGAGCAGATATCCTTGATAGTAATTAGTAAAATCTGGTGACAAGAATACAAGAAAACGTAATTAGTGCATGAGCCGATCTTTGACGTAAAAAATACGAATTAGGCGAAAGCCGAAAGATTAATCTTGGAAAAAGTTTTTTTCCTGACACTGAAAAGCATGGTGGTTTAAGTACACTCTCACCCCAGAAGTTTCACGCTTGAATCTCTCCTCCAGATTATTTCCTACGGATCTCCCTGCATGTTGCACGTGTCCTGGGTGCGTAAGGGCCCAGAGCTCCACACCATGGGCCCTACTGCATCTCACACTGTATGATTCCCCAAAAGCACTTCTTATCATGGTGCCTCTAAACGGATAAGCAGGGGCCAAGATCTATGCAGGAGTATGTGATACTGTGGGAGTAATCCAACAACCAGTGTAGTTAAAGCGATAAAAACCTAGCATCTCAGAGCTCCATTGCAAGTGCGGAGACCACAAGCTATAGTTTGTCATTACCCACAATTCCTGGCGAGTACTTTCCAATCAGCTTGCTTACTCTTCTCCTTTTTATAGGACTCATAGGGAACAGAAAAGGTCAAGGGACCTTGGTCTATCAATGTTTTTTTTTCCCCATTTTGAAAAATCATCATACTGTAGCACAGATTCTAAATGCTGAACATGTCAACCCAGAGAAGAGAATCATTTCTGCATGATCTTCACAGATATTCATGAGCTGCCAAGTGCCTCAGTTATACTCTCCAAAGACATCTCATAAAAGGAGTGCAGGTACCTTGTGAATCCTACATTTCTTCATGCAATGCAACAGTACAAAAAGTACAAAAGAGGAATGTTATTATGGGCTATAATTCCCCATGAAAAACTGACTGCAATGCTCACTTGACTTTTGCATGCTGCAGTCTTGATACTGAAGGTCAGCTCTGGTTAATTTCAGGGCTGGACAGATGTCCCATCCCTATCGTCAGAATCATCAGATATAAAGTTATAAATGAAGATACTGCCAGTCGAGCACCTTTCGGCAAGTTGGCTGGTGGTCATTTTCACCTCTTAGGTACATTAATTTAGACCATCGACACTTGTGAAAGCAGAGAGTGGCACTTTAACCTGAACCACGGATGGTTATGTAATGTGCTGCGTTCTTTAATAGTTTAATTCCGAACTGCACTCTGTCTGCATAAGCAGCTCATATTAATTCGACGGGGGATTTGAAGAGAAATGCAGAACTTAGGAAGCAAATGGGCAGAGACCCACCATTTGCCTCGAGACGTCTTCATAAACACATAAATCCAACAGTTAAACAGCAGTTAGCACTGCTTACGTGATAAAAAATGACAATGTGTAGAAAAAAAATGTAATCATATTAACCTGAACACGATCAATAAAAAATGAACCTAAGGCACACTTACATAGTGGCACTTGTCGGCAGTCAGACGGTGATATGAATGCACATTCAGATTGAAAGAGACGTTGATTTGGCTCCATGATTGATGCAGTTATTTACAAGGTGGTCTGCATGACCTGACGGTGACTGAAGTTTGATACAGACGTCTGACACGTTCATAAAAACCTAAAAAAGAATCACCTCCATTTCTAATTTTAACAGACAGCGCTAACTTTAACAGACAGCTACATCACAGTCATGCCCCGTGCAGAACCAAGCAGGACAACGATTTCTTAGAGATTTAAAACTTAAAAGCGGCTAAGGGTCAGAAATGTAGCCTTAATAGTGATTTTAAATGAGAATATTACGTTCCAGCTACCATGGAGAACCACAATCCATTCAGTATATGCTGTATATTTGCCCCTCTTGGTTTCCTAGACTTGCCACAGTCTTTGGCAATAGTGTTACTTATCATACACTCTTCGTCTGTTCAATGGCCTTTATAAATCAGCCTCTGCCATTCCTACAACATTGGGTGCATTTAACACACAGCGGCTTCTTAAAAGAAAGAGAGACAGAAGCGAAAACGTCAACCCACTGGGCTAGTGTTTGGCGGAGCTGGCAGGAAGCAAAAATGTGTACTGTCTGAGGTTCCTTGGGGACTGGGTTGAGAAATACTGCATTAGGCGACATAGACAGCTGCCTAGGGCACCCCCTACTGAGGGGGTGCCAACTTGGCAAGCCGATTTCACCGCGCTGGCGGTAAGACTTGCCTCAGGTGCCAAAAGTGGCACTTTCTCTCCAAAGTTTAGGAACCTAGTTCCTGGTTCCGAGTTCCTGGCCCATGTCTGTAATTCCTGGCCACCTTCATGTGTCACTGTCCCACCGCACAACAGGAACTGAGACCTTTATGCTAAATAAGCACTCGAATCGCAAAAGGCTGGTAGAATAAACTTCACATGTAATTTCACACGAAACTACACCGCCATCCCAAAACAATGGAGGATGAAAAAGTCGTTTTGTTAGTTATTGGGTTTGTTATTGGGCCAATGATTAAATTGGTCTGAAGATTATAATATATAATATATTGGTTAGAAATGGAACACAGCATTTCAAGTTTCCTGCAGTGAGAAGGTGGCCATGGTATCGGACTGGTCCTGCTGGTTGGAAACCAGTCAGCAAAGTAGCATGAGCTCATTAGTATGGATCCTGAGGAAGGACGCGAGTGCCCGAGTCGTCGCCTCCCCCCTTTGTTCTGTCCTCCGCAATGCTCCTCATTAAAAAGATAACACAGCAATAAAATGATAATGGCAATGCTATGTACCAAATTACTGTGCCCCCACGCTCCCGTTGCCACTGCAGATTAGCACTGAAGGTTAGTCCTGTCCGCTATGTTAAAGAAATGCGATTAGAGGTCCGCAAATTGCAGAATGAAATGCTGAGATTGTCCAAAGTAAGGAATAAAAGTTACAAAATAACACATAAGTGGTATAATACAAAATGCCCGGTAAAATGGAAGAGGGGAAACAAAAAACGATGCTAAAATCAGGAACAGGAGGAGTGCGGACAGCTTGCTGAAGGAGCAGACAGGCCCCTTTCCGGGGATCTGTTTACAACATACCTGCAACAAGGACAGACACCTCCCTGAGCCTGGCAGCAGCATCGCGTCAGAGCAAACAGGTCCAAACAGCAAGGTAAACATCTCCGCATGACACGCGACCTGGGAGCACAGGCCTGCATCGAGGGCCCAGACAGCCTGTGAGCTAAACTGCGAGTGGAATGGCCCGCATTTCAAGGTAAGCAAGTGTAAAGCGTACAGTCATTTATTTATTAATTCCCCGCCCATCCGAATTAGCATACTTCAAGCTTTCTTTAATTAAACTCTACGAGCCTTTTGGTAATTAATTTAAAAGTAGGTTATTCCACACACTCTCCTAAAATTCTCCTCATTCAATCATAACAAATCAGTCACCGTTCCTGTTCATCTATGGTGAACCATCTAAAAAGGAGAAGTATTTTTCTTAATTATTGTGTTGCCAATTGTGATTAATAGCTATTTAAGCAATTGCTCACAATTGCAAATTGTGGGGCTAATGCGGATGCGTGAGTGGAACTGACAAGACGTGGCCTGGGTGGGACCCTCTTAATCAGCCAACGCTGACTGAATAATCAACGTAAATAAAACATTATCCCGCCGTTGAAGAGCTGCAACGCCGCCAGCCTCGCTCACCGCGTCGCCTTCAGCGTGACGTGTGGGATGCGTTTGCTCACCCCGTCGGCAGCAGCGGCTGACGAACCGCGGTAATGACTGATACATATCGGAGAATAGGCACTCAGACCCACATCCGTAAGCAGCTAGCTAAAAAAAGCACGCGAGGATTCTTCACAGTGTCTGCTTTGTTGTGCTTGCAGTGAGTACTTACACATTCACAGTACGAAATCAATTACGTTAACGTCAAAATGGGAAAAAAATCACAACAAAAACAACATTTTGCGAGTATTTTAGCGTGCTGGCTTTTTAGCTGTTAGTTGTAACTTTTTACGAATTTTTTACTTTCACTCTAGAACATTCCGGAGCGGCAGCTCATTCTTCATCTTGCTCCGCTAAGTTTATTCTCCTCACCTGTTTGATGAAAATGCATCACATGACCAGATATGATCTTTACTATTAGTAAACACTTTTTATAATGCAGATAGGATTTACATCTTAAAGGCAGGTTGCTTTGAAAATAAACACAATTTTAAGATTTGGATTCCTCAGTCTTGCTCTTCAGATTTTAATCTTGCTTCTAAACTTTTCTTTAATGATTGAATATTTGCGGTCCCAGGCCTCCGCTGTACAGAGAGCAAGTTGGGCGAGCCATAAAGACAATTTCCCCATGGGGATCGATAAAGTATTTATTATTATTAAATATACGCCTCTTAAAAAATGTATAATTATATGTACGAACATTAACTGTTTCTGCTGAGAAGCACATTCAAGTTCCATATAAATAGTGGTAAAACAAGCATGATCAAACACTATAGGCTAGGTTTCTGTGCTCGATCACTGATTGGAAGGCTTAATCTAGACGGCACAATAACGTGGGCCAATGGGAAGCAAGCTGAACCTACCTGCCATGCACGAGTTCTACGGAGACTACATGCTACACTGCCTGGAGCATCTGATGCGAGGATACACACTTCCTTGGCCGCCCATGGATCTGAGCTGTTGACAGCTCCATATATATTTCATTCAAAACATTAAGGAGCCACTTACAAGAGAAAAGAGAGAATGAAACAGCACTGAGCACATTACAGTCGTTTCCATTGCTTCTGTGAGGCCGATGGATAATATACAT
The DNA here is from genome assembly GCA_026776945.1 of Isichthys henryi. Taxonomy (NCBI): domain Eukaryota; kingdom Metazoa; phylum Chordata; class Actinopteri; order Osteoglossiformes; family Mormyridae; genus Isichthys; species Isichthys henryi. The sequence continues at coordinate 1,571,591 of JAODJX010000051.1, forward strand.
CTCTCATACCAGCACAGCATGAAAGAGTTTAAAATCAGAAATACACAAGAGGGGGGGGGGGTTGAATCATATGGCTTTATAAAAAAAGGTTAAATCTAGCTACTTTCCAGAATTTAGATGCCTTCGGGTGGTTCCCCAAGTCACGTGGATAAAAGTAGCCAAGAGCGACTCGTAAAAGCATCATTAGCTCCGAGTTTCACATTTCAGAATCAGCGGGGAGCGCTGTGCACGAAACAGGGAGACGGAATAGAATAATCCTTCCAGTTTGCCGTTACGTAAAACCGCTTTTTGGGCAGAACAGAGTGGAAAACAGAAGAAAGCAGAACCAATCAAGGAACACAAGAAGTCTGGGAAACAGTAAAATCTCCACGCAGCGTGAAAGGATTCAAGCCAAGCGTAAATGGTAAAGGAATAGAAAATAAGGTAATTAAATAAGGGTCGCACGATGCATTAGCGGGGAGATAATTGGGGAGGGCGATCAGGCCAGAAAAATCTAGTGAAACGTTATGGTAGGCCTCTGACTGTTTGTCAGGCTTGGCAGGCAAAGAATCATCTTCTATGGCAGAGAAAGAAGAATGAGCAGGTGGGACACTTTGATTGCAGTGGGAAGGTCTTCCCACCACTGGATAGCAGCAGATGGGGGGGCGGGGGGGGGGTGAACGCGGCAGTGATGGCTCATGAGCACTTTGAACCTCTACACGGGCCATCCAAGCGGTTTGGAATAAAACCGGTCACGCCATGCTTGAGGTGGTCCAGTGCACGCAGCGTAAAAGGCACGGACAAAGGAGCCGGCGGCGGCGCGGAGCCCATCGGACCCAAAGGTTTGGAGGACTTCGGGCTCTGGGCTGCACGATGAATCGAGGAGCGTAATAAGCTGGCAGTGTGACTCGGGGCTTGCTTTGTGTTTGGCTTATCAATCACGCGCCATCACGGAAAAGCCCAGAACGCTGCCAGATCCTAAGCTGCCAGATCCCAACCCACCCCCTACCCCTACCCCCTCGCAAACTACAGTAATGGATAATTTAGTCAGACACAAGTGCCTGCGTCCCCTCACTAAACCCTGTTAACAGCTTTGACTCTCGGGTACGAATCCACAGGGTACTTTTCTTGTTGGAGTGTTTTTATGCTGCCCAGGGTTATTAATGTCTGACAGAGGTGAACATTTCAGGTCCAGAAAGTAAAAATCAAGACCAAGATTTTGTTTCAACCAACCAGTTGAGTATAAAGAGTCAGAGTCACAGAAACTCAGCTGGTTGGTTGAAACAAAACCTTGGTCTTTATTTTTTACTTTCTGGACCTGAAGTATCCGCCGCTGATGTCTGACAGCGACTCTTCCACCATATTTGGGGAGGCATGGTGGCTTCTGTGGCTCCAAGGTTAGGGGTTCGAATCCTGCTTCCACTCTGTGGGTGTGAAGTCTGCAGGTAGGCAAATCAGCATCTCTGATTTGCTTATAGTGAACAATTGTGTGCATGCGTTCTGTGATGGACTGGCATCCCATCCAGGGTGTCCCTCAGAATAGTGCCTCCTGTTGCCCCCCCCCCCATGAGCACATCCAGGTACACAACTGCACTACTATCTCTATGACCCTAATATCGCACGCACTTAATTTCTCATTGCGTTTTCTGTACAACCATTATAGTGAAGTGAAGCAGCCAGTCACCCAAACACAGCGGTGTGTGTGTTCTGTGTCATTCCAAAGGCATTCTGACCTCAGAGATATTTTTACAGCTCCAGGTAAATGTCAACCCTCACCAAGTTTATCTAAAGCCCACTGTGGTCGACAGTCACAGTTCTCCTTTTTAGTCTCAAAACAGAAGCAGTTCAGAGGTCTGTGCAGAATCAAAGGTTTTATGGTGACATTATTTCCCGCCAAGATTGATCTTATTTCATTGTGTCCATGCAGTGAACCACGCTGACTCCTTTTTTGCTCAGTCGGCAACTGGATCAACATATCTCAGTGAATTTGGTAGGTTGGTAGATAATCATTTTTGGGCACAAATGGTATCTGTACTCTCTCTCACAGTTTGAAACTTTGTTCCGATCGCTGACCCAGTTCAAGTAAACTTCTCGACGGAATTAATGAAACAAGTCAATGAAACAAAATTATCTGTCGTTCTTGAATTTAAACCTATGGTCTCATGTCCATTTTATCAAACTCCAAACCTCGACGGCCAGCCACTGACCCACTATTGACTTTTTTTTCCCTCAGTATTCAGACACATCTGAGGAAACGAGAAATTAGTTTGGAAACTCACTAGAGACGGTATATATTCATGCCAGATATGATCGGCCGTCTCACCCCAGAGTAAACAAGTGAAAAGAATTGGGCCATGTGAAAGACACGTATGTACATCCTGTTCAGAAAGGAAACACCTCTGCTAGCCAGCTTGCCTGTTTGTCCTTCAGTATATCAGACTGACCTTGGCGAAAGCACACTTGATTCAGACTGGATTTTTTAAATGGTAATATTTGTTATTCATGTGCCAGTGAAAAGTGCCATATTTCCTTTGGTCTGGCTCCAATAGCTTAGCTGAAGAGCGAGAATACCAGAGTGCCATAAGGAATTCCCCTGCCTGCGACCAAACACTACTTGGGACTGACACGACACCTACTGAACATAAGCATCTTTCGGAAAGATGTTTTTATGAACGGCAGTGCGACTGACATATGGTGAAACTGCCTCGCTGTTTAGAGCATCGAGGAACCCATGTGGAAAGTTTATAAATTTACCTTAAACAAGATGCACTTCATTGCTAGGGATGAGTCTAGACACTCGTTTAAAAATGCCGTATTCATTTGAGCTAATTAAAAGGTAAGATGTAATGACACATGTGCCCAGCGCTCAGTAATTAACTTGGCATTCAGGTTGCTTTTGCTGTCAGAACCTCTTTATTCATGTCTTTCTATACGACTGATAATCAAATGGAAAGAGATGTGACTTCAAAAAAAAAAAAATACTGCATATAAAGGTGAAAGCGGAGGTCATGCTTCTGAATTGCTTCAACTGACTAAAAATGTAATTTGACAAGTGTTACTTTGGTTAAAATCAAGTGAACTGCTTCTGGATTAGGGGTGAAGGTGGACAAACCACAGATGAGCTCTGTGTAAGCGATGAGCGATATGTAGTCATAGCTGAGGCCCGGTAGGGTAGTTGTAGCGAGGCCCGGTAGGGTAGTCGTAGCTGAGGCTCGGCAAGGTAGCCATAGCTGAGGCTCAGCAGGGCAGTCGTAGCTGAGGCCCGGCAGGGTAGCCATAGCTGAGGCCCAGCAGGGTAGTCGTAGCTGAGGCCCGGCAGGGTAGTCGTAGCTGAGGCCCGGCAGGATGGCCGTAGCTGAGGCCCGGCAGGGTGGCCGTAGCTGAGGCAGGGTAGTCGTAGCTGAGGCCCGGCAGGATGGCCGTAGCTGAGGCCCGGTAGGATGGCCGTAGCTGAGGCCCGGCAGGGTGGCCGTAGCTGAGGCCCAGCAGGGTAGTCGTAGCTGAGGCCCGGTAGGATGGCCGTAGCTGAGGCCCGGCAGGGTGGCCGTGGCTGAGGCCCAGCAGGGTAGGCCTAGCCGAGGCCCAGCATGATAGTCATTTTGTTTACCATTTTGTAGAGTATACCCTGCCCCCAACTATGGCCAAGCTCTGTCACTGGACTCCGGCTCGGTGCGGTATCCTGGAGTGCGGCCACGGAAAGCCAGCAGCAGCAGAACATCACCTCCAGCAATCTAAGGATGGTCTCTTAATACAAGTAGGTCTCAACTGACATAATAATTTGTTCCACAAACTCTTACATAAGTCACAATTGAGTATTTACAATAAAACTACGCATATAAAGGGCATAACACAATTTTTAAATTATGACTAATGAGTTATTACCATTTATAAGTGGCAAAAGGGAGTCTTACTGCATTGTAAAGTGGTACCAAAAATAATGATCCATATGCAGGTATAATCTCGCTGTAACAGTTCATGGAGAACTCGATTCAATTAAAGCGAGGAGTGAGTCTCGGTCCCAGCCCAGCAGCACCAGCCTGTGGTCCACAGGGACAGGGATTAGTTCGGGCCGGAAGCACGGTTGGAGACTAAGCGCCTTCGAACCCTTGCGGTCTCCATGACAAATTCCTTATCTGCAGCAGGAATATGAATGTGCACAGGGGCAGACATTGTCCTCTTCAAGCTAACAACGTGTCGTTACTGGGTCTGCAGCTCTGTCTGCACTTGTGGGTATCATTTATCATGCGGAGTTTACCTGCAACTCTGCTATTATTTACTGCAACAATCCCCCCCCCCCCGAAGTGCATATTACGCTACAAGATTAATAATGTACTGCTATGAAATGGACCAGGAGTATTACATTGTGAGAAATGTTATATCCATTTTCCATAATTGTTAAACCAGACTGGGGTCCTGGAGCGTGCCCCGGGGGGGGGGGGGGGGGCACCCAGGACAGGGCACCAGCCCACTGCAGGGGACAGACACACCAAGACAAACCTGAAATAACAATTAACAAAGCAATAAAATTAATCTGCTCAAGTACAATCAACATAAACTGCAGACTGTTTAACACGATGTCCTATGGGCTCACTACTGTCCTGAGCAGTGCACAGCTTAGTGAAAGGTTACATGTGACCTTAGCATCACAGTGTTGGGTCATGTGTGACCTCAGCACCATAGTGTTGGGTTATGTGTGACCTCAGCACCATAGTGTTGGGTTAAATGTCACCTCAGTATCATAGTGCTGGGTTAATTGTGACCTTGCAGGTTGGTACATAAATGTCAGAGCCTTTGGCAGACAGACAGACAGACAGATAGATAGATAGATATCCTTTATTGACTGCCAACTGATCACTTTTCACTCCCAGTATATTTCACACTAAGCTTTCGCTCCTTTCCCAGTCTCAGAGTCGCTTCTCCTCACTCTTACACGTCCCCGGCCTATGCAAAGTCCCCACTTGGTTAGTTAGGTTACCTCCCTGCACCGACTCGTATTCAGACGCCTCCTGGTAGGTCGAAGATCGCCGTGAGCGGACGGGGGCCGCTGCCTCCTCCCAGCACATCTTAAATACCACCCCCCCAGCCTCAGTCAGTGGCCATGCCACAGCGCCCCTCCCCATTACATTTCATATTCCACCGAACCGCACCATGGGTAATCAGGCAAACTGAATAAATAGCTGGGCTAATTCAATAAATCGGCCGCATTGCGAGGAGAGAAAAAAAGGAGGGAAAAAAAGTCAATCGCGAGAAAATTAAACGGCAGTCAACCTTGTAAACAGATATTTCAGCAATGTTTAACACAATAACCCATTCGGCTATGCAATGGCTGCTTGCCATTGGTCTATGACCACATCGCATGTTCAACAACTTCTGGGAAAAGGCTCCCGCAAGGCGGGGGGGGGCGAGGTGAACATTTCCGGCAGCGCTTTATAGGCCTGGCTTCCAGGCTCTGATAATTATTCATGTTTTTTTATGCCCTCATTAATTACATCCATTATTTCAATCCAGTTTGATTATACAGGATGTCTCTTCCTTTTTGAGGCTTCTTAAAAATAGAAAACGTGAAATTGGGAGTGCGGGGGAAATAAACACAAATCCAGCAAACATGTTTCCGTTACGAGGAGCGCTGTAAACGCGCTGTACCCGCGCTGTACCCACGTACCCTGCCACCGTTGGCATGGCAACCGGCTGCTCCGTCTCCTCTGGCATGATGTCGGCCATATTGGGGGAGCTATAAAACATGTCTCTCTCGCTACCCCCGCCACCAGCCACATCCCACACGCCTGCTCCTCTCTCTCTCTCTCTCCCTCCCTCCCTCGGCAGGCAATTAAATTCGCCATTGTACATCTTTATTGTGTCAGTGCAAGACGGATATCACTCTACAATTAAATATCTAAAAGGATTTCCATATGCAAGGTTATACCATTAACAAAAACACAAATACGATACCCATTTGCCTAAAGAATTGCCCACAAAAACACGCGTCTCCCGCCGCCTTCCACTGAAGAGCAAAGGGAGCTTTAAGATGAAAACAAACTGTGGCCATATATACTTTTAAACTGGCTTTTATAAGCCGAGTCTCTCTTTAACTGCCACGTTTCCAGACCATAAAATTCACACTGGCGACTTCTCTCCAGGCCAGCTGTGTTACTTCAACACAGCAGAAGAAACGCAAGAGGTAAATACAGATTATAATCTCTGACAGAAATGAGTGTCTGTATCTTCGGGGGGGGATCGATGGCAGACGTAACTCGGCAGTAACTGCATGTTTTCTCCGAGCCCCACAGACATCGCAGAGCGAGGCTTTCACGCTCAGATCTGAGCACGCACCAGACCGCGAACATCCTCGTTGCTGTCATAAGCAGACTTGCTGTCTCCGCTTGCATTAAATCAAGCTGCCCATGTTTACTTTTAATTGATGACCTTTGCAACTTAAAATTGTGTTGTGACATTTGCTTAACACTAAAATGTAAAAACAAAGCTATTATATTATATTAGCTAAATTGTAATAATTTATTAGTAGCAATTTATTAGTAGTAATAGTACTAATAATAATTCATGCTATAAGGCAAATTCATTCTTTTTCTATACTCACTTATACTATTCAGGGTTATGGGGGGTCTGGAGTCTATCCCGGGGGCTACAGGCAGGGAACAACCCAGGATGGGGCACCAACCCATCACAGGACACACACATCATACTCTCACACACACACCCCCCATCTCACCATGACACAGGGAGAACATGCACCCTGGTATCAGGGGTGGGAGGTTACCGCACTAACCACAGCACTGCCATGCCGTCCTTGTATAACGCCAATATTTATATGAAATATCACTAAATAAACACTCGAGTTGGAGCTACTCGTTGTCCAATACAGTCCTACATTAATTTCTTTTTCTCCTTTTAAATCCAGTTCATTAAATACATCAAGAGATAAGTTTTCTAAGAAAACAAGCGACATCATTGCGGGCATCCTGCTAACATGCTAATAGTGTATTCACTCGGGGGAACTTCTTAATAACGTTGGATAAATATGGCACAGTCGCTTCCGATTGTCGCGAAGGAAGACGAAGCTGAGGAGATCTGCATGTGCAAATTACACAGCGGGGTCATTGTTTACATCTAATACGATTATGCAGTGCAGACCAGGTGAACTGAGACGATCTTAACACCCACAGTGAGTGAAGTCAAGATTGCAGCCTGTGCTGATAATTTACACTCTGTCAAAATTAACACCAGTTGAACATACTCTCTTATACTGGTTTTCATTAGGGCAGAGGTGTTGGTAGGACCTTAAGGTCACAGGAGCATAGCCCAGAGCTCTTGATCCGTCAGAAGGTCTTCATACTGAATTCAGTGTCTTTGAATTTACAAGGGCTGTTGCACTACGAACATTTTGGGGGAAACAGCCATGGACCGGGACTGTTGTGATACGTAGGATTGGCAAATAGAGTAAAAAAATTCTGAGATAGACGAACCATTTGGGGCTCCTTCAGATTCTTACATTGTAGAGATGTAAGATGGACCATGTCAGAGGGATCATCTAGCCACTAAGTGTATAGACTTAAGGCAGCTAAAGGTTTATTTCTAGAAGTTTACTTCTGGCAGTATGAAGAAAGTTTCATGTTAAATCTATCGGCTCTTTGAAATAAAGGTGCACAGAGACATGTCTTCGCTGGCTTCAGTTTTTACCGGGACTCTATCATCGGCTTCTAATCTCTGGGACGCTCTGTGAATGAAACGCCTGGATTTGCAAGGTGATTAAAACAGTTCACAAGATGTCTGCCCTCGCTCTTCTGTGACGGATCTTCTCGTAGAGGTGCCTGACGGCCGCGGCGGCCATATTTCGGGTTAAAACAGCACGGAGTGTGCAGCAAATCAGGCCAGATCATCCTGACATTTGGTGTCAATCTTTTTTTATTATTATTATTATTTTCTCAAAGCAGGTCAAGAGTCACTCTGGGTCCGTGTTTTTGGTCGCGAGTCTGCAGTGGCGTCTCTCAGGATAAAATAAATGCTAGATTCGTCCCAAAGAAATCAATTATTTGTGCCTTTCAAGCTGCACCAATTTTATGACATGAAGACCACATGGGGGGGAATGGAAAAGATAGACCCCACCCCACTCTGACACAAGATCCCAGCTGCCAGTGCAAGAACAGAGATTGGCACAGGACAGACGTCTCGCCTGCATGGCTACAAAGGAATGATATTCATTCTCCAAGGCGACCTACGTGAGAAGGGCGGAGCTTGCCGTTTCACCGCTTCCTGTGACAGAGTTTGACCGTCACCCTGACTGTTACCGCAGAGGATCTCGTCAATGAACTGAAAAATGAAAGCGAAACTGCTACATATATGTGTATAATAACACACCAATGGCAGCGGGTATCGACGACATGGCCGTGAAATTGCAGTGCGAGACAGTGATAAGGAACAGACAGCCAGTGTGCCTCTGATGAGAGACATAACAGAGGCTAAAATCAAACAGCTTGTTATGTGCGGCAGTCTTTAAACATACAGTAAGAGCTTCAAGGAGCCTCACTCCGGGGGCCTCTGTTCATTCTGTTGGACTCAGTAACAAGAGAACGGAGAAATTTCAAAAACAGCAGACTGTCTAGACCTTGACCTGGCGACCTGCGTTTTTTTTTATTTATTTTTATATATTTTTTATCCTAGTGAAGTTTAATGTCACAGCACATTGCGTACGAATTGCAGGACGATAGAGCAGCCTGCAGTTCCCAAGGCCATGACGCTGATTTATGCTGATGCATGTCGTGGGCGTCCTGCGTGTTGGACGGCACGTTAATATGCTAATCGGGGCTTAGCCCACGGCAGTGATGTACTCTGAGCTGAGGATCTTCTGGAAATGGCTTCCGGGGAACAGCAAGTGCAGTGATCATTAACGTGAAATACACTTTGGAAAGAATCTTTACAGCGAAATCACAAGGAGGTGCGATTAAGGCTGCATGAGGGGCAGGGGCTCAGCTCCACCCCCACTCTGTGGGAGGGCAGCTCGCCTGTTCTCCTGCATTTATTCCTATTCATTTAAATTCTGTGTCTTTAAATCACCCGTAGTGTGTGACTCTGTGTGCATGCTCAGTGACGCACTCCCAACTCCGCCCCCCGTGACTCGGACTGGGATCCCTGCAGGCATGTAACATAGTGCTATTCTATTCAGTCAGGGATCGACGTTTAATGGGTAAACATAACATTCAGGTTCATTCACACAATAAATTAAAGTATACAAATGGGTAGGGGGTCCATTTATCTAACAACCAATGATCCAGTACAGGGTCGATCCAGAGACTGTCCTATACAGGGTCGGCCCGGAGCCAGTCCTATGCAGGGTCGGCCCGGAGCCAGTCCTATGCAGGGTCGGCCCGGAGCCAGTCCTATGCAGGGTCGGCCTAGAGCCCTGCTATACAGGGTCGGCCTAGAGCCTAAGGTAGACAGAACAGGGCATAAGTCAGCAGGTTCGCCCACAATAAGATGAGATGTCCAGGACAGACAAGCACAAACACACTGTGATTGGTCACTTGGAGGAATCCCAGATTGTCTGTATTCCCCTGTCAAATACAGGATGAACATGCAAACTGCACACACATGGCGTCCAAACGCCTGGCCTGGGAGATGCCCGCTCCGCCTCCATGCCACCCAGACAGACAGCTAATCTTTACACATTGTGTCTGTAAGTGTATGCATGGCATTAAAAATAAAAGGTGCATGCCATAATGAGGCCTGAGAATTGTGGCGAGGCAGTAATCATCGCAAAGGCAGGACCCCGCGGTACGCCGTCCACCTATGGGGAAAATCATTAGCAGATCTTGGCCACAGTCGTTCCTATAAGCACAGGGGGGTGGGGGGGGGTGGAGGGGAGCTCAGCAAGTCCCTGGCCGTTTTAGCAAGACGCGCTAAATGCGGCTTCGCGAGAGACCTCGCGGGGGCCCTCCATGCCAATTTCCCTGGCACTTCACAGAGCAGCCGGGCAGCAGGCGGGCACATTGGTGCCGGGTGCGGCCTATTTGAGGGGATTCGTGGCACGCAGGCGCCCCCCCCCCCCCACTTCCTCTCCTCCCCACTGGAGCCCAGAGAGGCGGCACAGCGCTTTGCTCCCAAATCAGGGAATGAAAACCAAGGCTGTGTTGTGTCTCTGAAGACCTGGCGGCAAAGTAAAGTGGAGGTTTGCATGGCACCAAAGACAGAATTGGCATTAAAAATGCATTTTAAAAAACATAGAGGTGCTTTTTAAAGGGAAAACTAGAAAGTGGGGCTACTGGATATGAACAAGGACCTTAATCCATCCGAAGGCACATTGGCTGGGCGGTGCTGAGGCCTCAAACTCTCCCCACGCTCCTGCGCGGGGTAACATCCAGCTTAAAACTGATGCAAACATTTAAACTGGTCGATCAACATCCAATCCCAGATTTATATTTTCTGTGTAATACTATTAATCAACAGCACTTGATTTTAAGCTCCCTCTCTCGCGTGTTTTAAGACGAGGAGGGTGAGTACAAAAAGCTGAACGCCAGCCCCCTAGCTACTACTGAAATTACATGCTGGACTGCATTTGTTTACTGAACTAGCCCAACGAAAATTCTCCAGGAATTCCATCCATAGAAACAGGGCACTTCTAACGTCAACGATCAATATAGTTCAAGTACTATAGTTACGGAACAAAAAAATCCAGCCATATTCTTCGAACTGTTTATTGAGCACGGGGTCACAGAGAGTCTGGACTCAATCCCAGGATGCACTGGGCCCCGGGCAGGAAACACCCAGTAGAAAATGGGGCAAAGATGGGATACAAACACTCAGATGACTCATATGCAGGTTCTGAAACAGCAGGGCGGATCTGGGAGCTGCGTCTATTCCGGCAGTCCCTCCAGGCCGTTCAAAGCTGCTTTGGGGGGATTCGGCGACTGATAGTACTGCGTGGGCAGAGAGGTCTTCATCTCTGCAGGATAAACACGCCACGCACATGGTAGCTAATATGTTGACGATTCTGCGAGAGGCTTGCTAGTTGCCAGAAGCAAAGGAGCTGAAAAAGAAATGCCAGATTCAAAATGGCCAACCCGCCCCCCCCCAGAGGTCTACGTTTGTCAGTTACTGTTTTGTTAACGACTCACAAACCGGTGGCGTTTTTTTTCTTCTTCTTTTTTGTGTTTAAAGCTCGTTGGTTTACCGTTCTGTGTAATTGCTGAATGGCGGCCATGTTGTCTCAGATTAATTTAAAAATCAGTCAATGGCAGGAGAGAAAATTGGCCATTCTTCTTAGCTTGTACCTCATGGTGCGATCAAAGTAATCAAACCCCAGAAACTGCAGTGTGATGTCACGGGTGGACCCTGCAGTGTGATGTCACGGGTGGACCCTGCAGTGTGATGTCACCGGTGGGCCCTGTAGTGTGATGTCACCGGTGAGCCCTGCAGTGTGATGTCACCGGTGAGCCCTGCAGTGTGATGTCACTGGTGGGCCCTGCAGTGTGATGTCACCGGTGGGCCCTGTAGTGTGATGTCACCGGTGGGCCCTGCAGTGTGATGTCACCGGTGGGCCCTGAAATGTGATGTCACTGGTGGGCCCCTTCACCCTGAGACTGACTGACCCCGCCTTCTCAAAATGACATTGCTTTCGATAAAAGTGTTGGCCAATTAAATAAAATGTAAATATGCACATGTAAATACAAAAAAATCTATCTATACAATTATAAAAAAGCAACATTTTTAATGATGGACCAGTTTAACTACATACAACCATAATAATCTGCAGCCCACAAAATTCTGTAAAGACACAAAATTGGAATTGTTTGCAGGTACACTGCTGTATGAAAGCATGAGGCTTCTCTCACAATACAGTCACTACAGGGGAGGACGGTGTCGGTGTACCATGTATGATGCGCGTTACTCAGCCGACAGATGGTGTTTGGGAAACAGAGGTATGTGTTTCTAGGGGGTCTGCCTGCGCGTTTGTGTGTCCGCTGCGCGTGTCTGTGTGTGTGTGGCCTGAGCTCTTATCTCGCGGTGTCAGGCGAGCTGTTTTCGGGGAAACATCAAAGGACCTCTAGCTACAGCTCAGCGGCGCCACGCTTGGCCGGTGCCAACCTGGCCGTGCCCTGTGCCAATCGCGGGGAGGCACACGGGCTCCCAAATCTCCTGGCATCGGCCACTCTGCCTCGAAAATTCACCTCCGCTCCACCACCTGAGGAGCCGCCAGCAAGTCTCATCGACACTGCGGCTCAAGTCGCCGAAGACTGTACAGCCGAGAGGGACGTTAAACATCCACCCCATCCACCCACGTTCCATCTTCACGCACATTCACGAGTTCCATCCACACATCAGGCAATTTAAGACCACGCAGCTTCTCATTACTCTATGACATTTGTTATCAACTAACAGACCGCAATTTCACACCAGCCTTTAACTGAGTGTTATAATTGCCTATGTAGACTTGATTTTAAATGATTTTAAAGGGCAACATCATTTAACAACCTAACAATCACCAGGATCTGTCACTAGGATCACCGTGAGCTAATTAACTCTGCATGATATTAACTTGTTATATTCAGAGATGACTACATTAACAAATAATTAGCTAGGCGGCGGCTAGGTGCCTACATAAAACTTAGCGTATTTCCGTCTTTCAGTTTACGTTTAGCCACTTGTAAGTCGCAGGACTGTTAGACTGTCTATGCGACAATCTCTGTCTTGAGGATCACATCTGCGCACTGACATTTTGAAGATTCGGGCACATCTGGAGAACGACCAGGCGTAAAAGCTGTCAGCACTGCGAAGGCACTGAAAATGAGGTATCGCCTGCACTACTACAGCACGAGCAATACAGCAAGTCTTGAGCTGCATTAAGGCTGTGAGGATTTACTATCAAAACAACCGTTTGGGAGAATGTCCATCTAGCAAGTTCTTTGTTATGGTTTATGACACTGTTTCCGGGATGCACTGGAGAGGCAGATCTGCCAGGGAAATGCCCGAGCTGAAGTCACATGATCGAGCCTGAGCTCTGGGTCCCGGGGGAGTCCTTGGGAATCCAAGGCTAGGTTACCTAGGTAACCCCAGCTTTTGGGTAGGCCACAAAAGGGGCTTTAACCCTAACAAGGGGACATCACGCAGGTGTAAGAGGAATCCCGGCGTGAAACGCCTCGAACAGATAAGCCGCTAAAACTTCAAAGCTGCAGAGCTAAATTCTCAGCATATACGCAGTTTCCACTGTTAGAGTTCAATAGTGAGCACTGCTCTTTCATTAGCAATTAAACTGGCAGGCTGCTCTGCTCCAGTGAGCAGATAACTCACTGGTTTTAAGGACACGGGGAAGCAGAGAAACAGCACTAAGGTGAATACCCACAAAGGTACACAAATATGGACACACTGGGGATAAAAAAGAGAGAAAATCGTGATTATGAGCTGATCCGTATCTTCGTACTACCCAACGTCACTATAAATCAGTCAGCATTAAGGGCCGAGAAACTCCCACAGGAAGGAGGAAATCATATTTAAGTGGAAAATCACAAACAGATACAGCTATTTTGTAGTTGTCACATTTTACTTGTAAGGATGAATTTTACAACAAATATTACAACAGAAGGATAAGCCCTGAAAGTTACATAGATCTGTGTATGGGAAGACTACCAAGAGATCCAAATCACGAGAGAGTATAAACACGGCTGATTGAAATACAATATTGAGATTTTTCTTTTTTTTAGGGTAACGAGGCTGATCCATGCTGATAACAGCATAAGAGAAGTTAAACTGCACGAAGGAACAGCGTGTGTAACACCCATCCATCCATTTTCCAAACCGCTTATCCTACTGGGTCGCGGGGGGTCCGGAGCCTATCCCGGAAGCAATGGGCACGAGGCAGGGAACAACCCCGGATGGGGGGCCAGCCCATCGCAGGTGTGTAACATCCTCGCTATATAAACAGGACGACATGAAGCACGGCACAGTAGCATGTTTGTGTTCGGCTGTTACGTCTAACGTATAACGGTAATGAAATTACGAAACACGGAGGGGAACCGTCGCTGCGACCATGTGGCATTTATTCAGGTGCTGGAACACTCCTGGGAAAATGTGTCTCTGAACACCTTCTAATAATTAAATGTATAAGTTAGCTAATTCGTCTCTTTCATTTCGCAAGTGGGAGCTTTTTCATTGATATTCCAGTTAAATTACACCAGCTTAATTTTAATAAGCTACACTGAACGCTGATGTGCTCTGTTGCTTCTAAAAAGGATCCCAAGAAGGTGTAAAATCTCCCTGGTCCCCAGTAGCGAGCAGGATTGCTGACCAGCAGGGCGACAAATATTAGTGCCGGTGCTCTGCTATGGGTTTGCTGAACGCGTCCTTGAGTTACTGTGTCTTCTGTTACAATTATTATTTTTATATGCAGTCACGTTCAAATGCTTTTGGTTGTCCGTCTAACACTGTGCTGTCATTATACATGCAAATGCATTAATATTATTGTAATCATCAGTTATCATCAGTACCGAGTTAAATAAATTTCACTTCTCATGTAATACTGGTTCCATAAAGTGACAGCATGGTGGCGCTGTTTCCTCTCGCCTCTAGAGACATGGGTTCAAGTCACCAGCTCCCCATGTGTGGAGTTTGTGTGGTTTCTCTCCTGTCGTCATGCGAATTCCTCTAGATTCTCCGTCTTCCCCCTGCGGTCCAAAAACATGCTACAGTGCTCACAGAAAGCCTTGGGATTCTTTCTTAATTCAACAAAAATACTGTAAATGTATTAGTTTTTATATTTTATTCATTTATTTACAAGAGAAATATAGCATTAGTAACACCCAATAGTGTTAAGTAAAACATTCATTTCAATTAGTAATAAATTGGCACCCAAATTATAGTTCAAAAGGAGCTGTTCTGAGTTAAAAAGTTGATTGTCAGGCTGTGTCACTGGGTGCTTTTTAATTAGTAACACCTTTGCAATAACATAAAACACAAACACGTTTAATATCCCTTTGGGAGCCAATGACTGCGATTGAAATGAATAGAAAAACATAGCAAAATCAGAACTGAATGAGTCAGTCGAAAAAAATTATGACAGTAAAAAGAAAATGTCTGCGCACGATATATGCAGAGAACTGCATATATGCAGAGTACTAAGAACTGCCCGTCAGTGGACTTTTATTATTCAACCGATACATTTGCTAGTATTATTACAGAATAAAGCAAGTGTCCCAGGACTTTCTGTGAGCGCTGTATGGTGACCTGAAGCTGCCAAGCGGAATGGTGTGTGAGTTTGCCATGCAACAGGGTGGTGCCCCCCTCCTGGGTTATTTCCTGTCTTGCACCCACAACTTTCAGGATAGGCTCTGGACCCCTGCAACTCTGCACTAGACAAGTGGGTGTAGAAACGGTCGTTCAGCTCCATTTTGGGAACCTGTCTTTATTTAAACTATCTACCCCTTTAGGTAGTAACGAGGTCCCTATAAACAGAGCATCAGTTTCGATTTTTTATACGTGGCTATCGTTACAGAGGGTACCTTTACCAAGGGTATCTTTACAAAGGGTACCTTTACGGATGGTACCTTTATGAAGGCTACCTTTATAGAAGGTACCTTTATGAAGGCTACCTTTACGAAGAGTACCTTTATGAAGGCTACCTTTACGGAGGGTACCTTTATGAAGGCTGCCTTTACGGAGGGTACCTTTACAAAGAATACCTTTTATGAAGGCTACCTTTACAGAGGGTACCTTTACGGAGGGTACCTTTATGAAGGCTATCTTTATAGAAGGTACCTTTATGAAGGCTACCTTTATGAAGAGTACCTTTATGAAGGCTACCTTTACGGAGGGTACCTTTATGAAGGCTACCTTTACGGAGGATACCTTTACAAAGAATACCTTTATGAAGGCTACCTTTACAGAGGGTACCTTTACGGAGGGTACCTTTATGAAGGCTACCTTTACAGAAGGTACTTTTATGGAGAGTACCTTTACGGAGGGTACCTTTACGGAGGGTACCTTTACGGAGAGTACCTTTATGAAGGGTACCTTTACGGAGAGTACCTTTATGAAGGGTACCTTTACGAAGGGTACCTTTACGAAGGCTACCTTTACGGAGGGTACCTTTACGGAGAGTACCTTTACGGAGGCTACCTTTATGAAGGCTACCTTTACAGAGGGTACCTTTACCAAGGGTATCTTTATGAAGGCTACCTTTACAGAGGGTACCTTTACGGAGGGTACCTTTACGAAGGCTACCTTTACAGAGGGTACCTTTACGGAGATTACCTTTAAGGAGGGTACCTTTATGAAGGCTACCTTTATGAAGGGTACCATTACGGAGGGTACCTTTACGAAGGGCACCTTTACGGAGGGTACCTTTACGAAGGGTACCTTTACGGAGGGTACCTTTACGGAGGGTACCTTTATAAAGGCTACCTGTACAGAGGGTACCTTTACAAAGAATACCTTTATGAAGGGTACCATTACGAAGGCTACCTTTAAGAAGGGCACCTTTACGGAGAGTACCTTTACGAAGGGTACCTTTACGGAGGGTACCTTTATGAAGGCTACCTTTACAGAGGGTACCTTTACAAAGAATACCTTTATGAAGGCTACCTTTACAGAGGGTACCTTTACGGAGGGTACCTTTACGAAGGCTACCTTTACAGAGGGTACCTTTACGGAGGGTACCTTTACAAAGGCTACCTTTATGAAGGATACCTTTACGGAGAGTACCTTTACGGAGGGTACCTTTAAGAAGGGCACCTTTACGGAGGGTACCTTTATGAAGACTACCTTTACAGAGGGTACCTTTACAAAGGCTACCTTTACGGAGAGTACCTTTACGAAGGCTACCTTTATGAAGGGTACCTTTATGGAGGGTACCTTTACGGAGAGTACCTTTACGAAGGCTACCTTTAGGAAGGGTACCTTTAAGAAGGGCACCTTTACAGAGGGTACCTTTATGAAGACTACCTTTACAGAGGGTACCTTTACAAAGGCTACCTTTACGGAGAGTACCTTTACGAAGGCTACCTTTATGAAGGGTACCTTTATGGAGGGTACCTTTACGGAGAGTACCTTTACGAAGGCTACCTTTAGGAAGGGTACCTTTAAGAAGGGCACCTTTACAGAGGGTACCTTTATGAAGACTACCTTTACAGAGGGTACCTTTACAAAGGCTACCTTTACGGAGAGTACCTTTATGAAGGGTTCCTTTAGACAAACTACAGCCTTTCACCAAACAGACCTGAGGAGGAGCCAGGAAAGAAGATCAGGCATAGCTAATGTAACGTTTAATAACTGTACGAGTTACAGCAGGGAAGGTGTTAGGCACTCAGCCGGCTGTTACAATGAGCAAACTGGTGAAAATGGCCTAGAAAACTTGGTTAATAATCAAATAAAGATAATCAACCACTTATTGAATGATACATGAATAAATGAGGCCACACTGTTGCTACAGTTACAAATGATCCTGCAGTTTTTGTTTCTCTCTGACAATCATTGATTTCTTCACAGAAAAAGATGGACCTGTCTGGAAACGTTTCCTCTGCTACGCCCAGCGGTGCTGAAATTGTCACTACATGAGAGATGGAGTGTAACCCAAGCCCCTCGTCCTCTGCTCCTTCTGTATACGAGTCTTCTGGGTCACAAAGTATCGACTGAGGAATTCTTGGTAGTAAGATTAAGAATGTGAGAGATGTACGGTTAGGTGCGAGAAGGATAACGATGATTGAGGGGTCTAAGCCTTGCTTTTCAATCTGCTTTAATTTAGTAAAGTTGGGGCAATGGCGGTATCAAAGCCCCCACCCTGCTCCTCTTTGGGGGGAAATAGCATTGGACTCAGAAAGCATGTGGCAGCAGAAGATGTTGTTGTGGCTGGACAGCGGGGCTGGCAGACAAGATGGCCGCCCCTTTTTGTTAGTAATCCGGGATCAATATTCAGCAGAGAAGGAATCAATTTCCTGTTAGCATTTTGTGAGCCTTACCCACTAATTATGCAAAAGCCAGAGCACCGCCCGACTCCGTCGGAATCTTCAACAGGAGGAGACCTGCCTCCCCATCAGGTGTCACCTCGACCCTCGGGGGGGGGGGGGGGGGGGGGGGGGGGGGGGGGGGGGGGGGGGGGGGGGGGGGGGGGGGGGGGGGGGGGG
>JAODJX010000051.1:1599075-1625206 GCA_026776945.1 Isichthys henryi
ATTCCAAATGTGGCAATTTTTCCACTTAACCCATAAAAAGAGCAAAATATGCTGCCCAACTCTAAACTGTCACAGGAGAGGACTGTGTTAAGCATGGCGCACCCCCCCCCCCCCATTTGCAGATTTGGTTTCTCCCGACCTCCGCTGCACCCTATTGGTTGAAACAACCTCCCATTTAACACTCTCCTGATAAACAATCCACTTCCACTAGCTATTTTCGACTTGGTTCTGCATTTGCGAGATGTCACATCATTACACCCAACAGACCTCTTTCAATTATCACCCATGAATTTCTACTGCCATTTTCCTCGAAAAGCTCCCAATGTGTTGTAACAAACAAATATGCTTGAGCCCAAATCATTTCCAAAAACTGCCAAGAGAAATCCATCACTCCCCAAAAAGCAAGACCTTCCTCCCTCTCCATCCCTAATGTGCCGCCATTTTTCATCTTAGAGAGCACCTTAGTGATATCTAAATTCTGAAGTTTTCCAGCCAAACCTGGATCTCAGCTAATCCAAATTTGGCTTTTGTGTGTTTAATACTTTAGGCCCCTCTAATTGACTGTAGCTGAGTACTGAGAGTATCCTGGATAATTGTTACAGTAAAGAAAGGAACCAAATGAAATTAAATCAATATTGAAGGCTGTATGTCTCTATAAAGAACCTATGAAGACCATCTACAAATCTGCCCAATCTACGGCCTGCCCGTCCATTGACAGTGCCACTGAACAAATGCCTTGAATAATCAGGAAAACCATCGATATTTTAAGGCCTACATTATTCTGTGAGTTCGTAGCAGTGCCGCAAGTCCTTAAATTCTAGGTCAGATAAACACATGCATTACACCAGTACGTGCAAGACAAAGAAAATAGTATCTCATAATTTGGACAGAATCGTTTTTGTATATAATTCAAGGAGCAGCTTTTTTTTGGTAACATTTTCTAACAAAAATAACATTTGCACAGGAGAAGAGAAAGTGCCCCCCCCCCTCACAAATATGCAGTAATGACGGCTCAGAGGTGATATTGCTGAAGGTGTGTTCGTTCAACGTTTCCTGAAGAAAACTGTCTGAATTTGGTAGCAGCGACTGTGTCTGTAGCTTCGTCGCCCCCCTCACCACCCCCCTCCATCTGAAATAGCCAATCGGAGGCAGAAAGAGCAGATAACTACTCTCACATCCAAGCGGATAATGTGAAGCATTTCAGACCAGAATCATTTATTACTGAAGGTCAGAGCTTGAGCCAGAATGTGGCACCTCAGCTTGACACGTCCTGATCACTCGTTGGGTGAAAGCAGGAGGAAAGTGCCGGTATTTTCCAGGCAAGACCGATGGGGATTCGCCTGCGATTTCACTGTCACGGTAGGTACACTGCTGCCCATTGACGGTACTCGCTTCCGTGCCCAAGCTCCAGGAATCCATTGTTCGCAACGCGCATATCTAAGCCTATAGCTGAGGCGGACTCTGTCTGGACGTAGACATCCCTACAGTCTATACAACATAGATCTACGCCATCTGTAGAGTTTCCTCCCACTCATTACATCAGACACCCAGACTAGCCAAATTTCTAGCAGTAAAGCATCCTGGGTTATATTACTGCATATGTATGCAATAAGTCATCAAATACAGAGGAGGCCAAGAGGTACACCTACTGTACCACTCGGCTAAGCTTTACAACGGACGCGGTCTCACCCTGCTACTGTTTTCATGCAACACAGTTTGTGCGAGAATTACAGTGTGGAACAGAATGCAAACTGTTACAGGCTCAGCAATAAGAAAAGATCGATGTTATTGACCCGGGGGAGGGGGGGGGTTCTGAGGCTGGTAGCAGGTACAGAAAGTGCGAACGAACTCATAGCGCAAATCAAGAGAAAGTGCGAAACAGAACACATATAGACAAGTAAACGCAGTGCAAATGGGTTTAAAAAATACACTGGAGACAAACGCAAGATCCTGGAAAACACTGCACCTTCTTGCCATTTCCATGCAGTACGGTGTCTAAGAAATCGACAGTGTCTATAGAGCACAGGTAAACTGAACCGATGGTCTTTAAGCAATGATCTTCAAACGACTGCGATGGCAGTTACCAGTAATCACTGCAGTGCAAAGATTTTGCAAATTCAACAGATTTGCCTGTCATGTTCATGTGCTGCGCATTGGGAAAATACCATTTTAACATTCCAAAAAATGAGATGCATTTTGGTAGCCTTCAGAAACACATCTTCCGCTGCTAGCATAAAACAATAAAATAACAGATTCTATGGGCCAAGAGAGACTGATTTTTTTTTGCAGATATGAAGCAGCAACATGAGGTTTAAAATATTCTTCCTCTTTTAGGGATTAACTTCTTTTTAACTGATAACAAGCATGTCATTTTCCAGTGTTACTAAGCACACCGGTTAAAGTTAGCTTCTTCTGCTCCGCTGTTCTTTTGATATAGAGCTCTTTGAAAAAAGGAAATATTACTTTGTAAAGGTCTCCAGTCTGTTAGCTATTATTAGACATTCGGTGGAAAAAGACAGGCAGCTAGTTGCCCATAAATTGCCCACACGGTTTGACTGGAGGTTACAGTTACTGAAGCCTGGCTGATGGGGCACCCAAACTATTGCACAATCTAATAAATTCTGTAAATGAATAGTATGTGCCCATTAAATAATAAAAGAGAAAACAAACGTGTTACGTTTTCGCTGTGTTCGCTTTGTTTTGCACTGAAAATAAACAAAACGAGTAATTTGACAGAGTCCTGTCTTCCTCTTTACGCGTCGTGGTGCTGCTTTCCTTAAAGGGAATATTTTTCTACACGAATGTTATGATTTGTTGGGGGGGGGCAGAGATGTCGTGTCGAGTCTGATAGCCTCTGTCCGATTTATCCACATCACTGGTAGAGGTTCGGAGGGTTAAACTGTGATCATTTATAAACTTGTGTTTTGGTAACGGAACATTAGCCAATGAGACGGAAAACTGCTTTTTCGCCGCGATATTTAAAATAATCCTGTGCTTGTTGGATTCGCTTTGTCGCTGAGCTAAACAGGCTGTTATGTAAATTTATATCAGACGATCCTCTGCGTAGTTATACAGCCTGTCAGTCATGTTCTGTTGCACAGCCAGCAAGTTACGGTCACGCAGCCTGATAATCTTCAGATTACCCAGAAACCTGAAAATGAAGGCAGCTTTAGGTATTAGAGGGATCTGAAAGCCCCAGCATGCACTTTATGAAAGGCCCTGTCACATTCACAAAGCATAATATCATTTCCCGGAATGGCTTTTCACATTTACTGCCTTATTTGCCTCCACGAATCATAGACACAGACAAAAAAAAAAGAAAAAAGTTCACAAGTTAATTGAATAAATTAATACAAATAAAATTCAGCTTTCTTAGCATGTTCGGCATAAGTGTAAAATGGTTATTTAATGAGTGCAGAATTTTTGTGCCTCCTTTAACACGCACTCGACGATGCGCAGGTACTGCGGTGCTTTGGGAGCAAAGGATTGTGGGTACGTGCTATGCACTTTATGACATTAACCGTGGATGATGAGTTTCTACGCTGTGATCTGCGATCGTGCCTTTGGTATCAAATGCAATCAAAAATGGGTTTGCAGGTCTTTAGAGAAATATCTTCCACAGCAGCCACTGCATTGTGGCTCATGGCTAAGGGGCAAGTCCCTCTTCCATATTAGCCCCCACCACACTCACAATGATTACCGAGGAAGTCCAGCTCGCTCCTTGTCTACTTCAAGCATGTTCGATCCTGTGTCTTCCTTAATAAATCATTCGCTTTGAAAATACAGCAAATGTTGTGATTGTGCTTGGCTCAGTGGGTTAGGACAATTTGCCTGTGATCAGAAGGCCATTGGCTCAAATCCCCACGGCTGGAAGAGTGATTTTACTATTGGGCCCCTGAGCGCGGCCCTTAACCCCCAATTGCTCCAGGCACTGTCTGACCCTGCTCTCGCTAATGCATGTCACTTCGGATAAAAGCGGCTGTTAAATACATGCAAACGAATATTATCCGATGTGGCAAACTTGAAAGCTTCCCTGATGGGAGCAGATATTTAAACAGAAAACTACCAGGAAAAAAGACCAGCTTCTTCAGCTCGATCATGTTGTTTAAAAGCTTTGGGGAGACTTTAATTAAATGACATAGAGAATATGTGATTACTAGAGTCCATGTCCAAGTGTGTCTTTATGGGTGAATATGTCATGTGCGATAATGTGTTAAGCAGGAATTATAGTCCATTATGACATAGTAAACGCCCATGACAGGTTTGTGAAAGTGCATCCCTGGAAAACAATATAGTTTAGCGACCAATACTGTACGTGAGCTACGCTTTCGCAACATTGCCCACAGCGGTATGTCACAGCAGCACGTCCTAACCCTATCATTTCTTAACTGTGTCTGTCAAACGCTCCAAAAAAACAACACATTAGAAAAGGTGTTGAATAAAGGTTAAGCGTATTGCGATTATAATGGCGACCACTGCTGCACAATATCACATCGGAACATAGGCTTTGGCTAACGGGCGTAAACATTTGTCCGGATGCCAGCTTTTCAGTACCATACGGGCGTTAATATATGCCCACAATTTGGAAAGCAGATTAACGGTGCACCTAAAATATTAATGGGAGGCATATTGTGATGCCCAGAAGTTAGTAATCCATACAAAATCAATTATCCTTATGTTGATCAAAGTTGGTTAGCGGAGCGCCACATGCTACTGTTCTGGTAAATCAGGGAAGCGATGAAGAAGAAAGGAACAGCTCAGCAGGCGTAACGTCTTTAAAAAGAGGAGAAATTGTGGGTAAACAAGGTAAAAGGATGATGGTGGTGTGGCGACATGTTAATTTAACTTCTGGGCATCACAATACGCCTCTCATTAACGTTTTAGGTAATACTAATCTGCTTATCAAATTGTGGGTGTAAATAAATAACTTATGCTACCATTCGGACACAGGACACCATCCTCTTTCTTTTATAGGAGCAATAGTGCAATATTAAGGAAAAATATTCCACATAATCGTGACGTGACATCACACAGCCCCAATGGCATCTCTGGATTTCCAGTGATTAAAAGACTATAGACACCCCACGCTAATCAACACGACTGGAAGTGTAGCGTGACAGGTAGAGCTGGAGAGTGAGATCAGATCTTCTCTCAGCAAAAGGAGCTGCGGAGATAGTTAATAACATGAGAGATAGGAGCCATTTCCAGTGCCACTGCATGAGGCAGTGCTGGCATGGGCTGAGGAGGGGTCAGGCCGTGGTGGGGGGGGGGCTTCTCAACTCCCAGCATGCTGCTGACCTGCGTGCGGCTATGATGGTGAGAAGCAAGCGAGTGCATGGAGAGGGGGCCCTGTGCCGGGCGAAGACAATAAGAAAAGAGAAAAAAAAGTCCTCAATAGCAAAAGGAAAAAGGGGAGATCAATGAATAGGTCGAATTAAGCAAATGGAAATGGATGGGGGCAGAGCTAGGAGGCCGGGGTCTGAATCGAGATCTGGGGGCGCGGGATGAAAGCCAGATCTGAAGCCGAAAAGGGTACAGCGGGGAGAGCTTTTAAACGCGGAAAGTCTAAAGCGTAACAGACGCTCACAGTAGGATCTGGATGAGACGTGGGATGGCCAGGTTATTATTAAGGAACTCGCGGCCGACGGAAAGGCGAAAGACTGGCTGCGGCGGAGGGGAAGAGGCCACAGGCGGCTCCAGCCATGAAAACAGCGAGAGAGCCTGCATTCATGTCCACGGCGCCAGGCAACACAATCAATATTTGGCTTTTGTCCCCCATCTCATGAGACGAGGAAGAAGCCCAGATGTGTTTGTGCGAAATCTTATACGTTTCAGGTCCCCATCAGGCATTACGTACCGAATCATCACAGCACAAAATGCAATCATCACTCTACTGCTGCTTTTCTAAACCTCCAATACAGCCCCCGGTTTACATCTAGTACAGAATATACGATTCGATATGAATCGTGGTAACAGGAAACACGCTTGTGATTCTTTCCTTGCCTCCAAAGTCCACTGTTACTTACTTAATTCGACAACTTCTTATCTCAGCTGAAGTGGGTGACTCTGTGATTCAGGGATTCACCGTTTTACCGTTTGAAGAAACCAGGAAAATCTGTATGACTAAAGCGCCTCCAGAATTCATTAATTAATTCAGCCATTAATTAGCATATTAGCTCCTAACAAACGTCAACGTCATGCATGCTTATATATGTGACCTTGGCTGCGTGGGTGTTTAACACGAGAAAGAAAAAATACTGTAATTTCTACATAAATATATGTATAACTGCCCACTGATTCAACAGATGCCACTGTTAATACCCAACCCGGAAATACTTTTATGATGTTTGACTTCTCTAACAGTTGAGGAATGTACTTTTAACCTCTTAAGTACAGATAGTATCTGAGATTAACCTATGAATCTATGGCCTGTCCAGATTGGGTCCTGTTGGGTGTCCAGTCCAATTAAGGAGTGAAACGAAGGGGCTAATGAAAGTAGGCTGACAGCTATTTGACGTTGGGATGCAGGAGTGTCAAAGCAGCAAACTCTCCTGGGACACATAACCTTATCTACACTTGAGGAGAAAAGCCTGCTACGAGGGTGAGAGTGGAGAATGGGGGGGGGGGGAGCAGCGATGCTGAAGCTTATCTCACAAACTAAGGTGGGGAGGAATTGTTTGGGGAAGACAAAGAGCTGGGAAAAGGTCAACACGAAATGACTTTGCTCCGAATCCAGGGACGTGGAAGCAGAAATTCAGGTAAACAAGGGCAAGGCGGCGGCAGGAAAGCATTGGAACCCAGGCAAACAATCAGAAATATCCAAAACTAGCGGTAAAAAAAAGACAATAAACTTGCTTAAACCCAGGGGATGCGTCGGGAGATAAGGAAAGATATTGTTTTGACATGTCTTGATAGAAAAATGGGGAATCCATGAGCGCGGAATGTGAGATGCGTGCAAAGTGGGGAATGTTCTAGAAGTAAAATGTAGGAGATGCTGCTTTTAGCATAAAAGGGGTAATAAAGGGCAGTGAATAGCAGAAACTGGAATGAGGCGGTCGGCAGCAAGGCCTGGGAACGGGGCGGCTGAACATGAGTGTTTATCCAGCTAGAGTCACATCGATGAAAAGCCCATTACGGGAAACCCAGGGCACAAGGACGGACACTTGCAAATTAAAGTCACCAGTTAGGCTGAATTAAAAACGTTTGGAATCATACATGAGTACAACATACCAACCCTGAACAGGCAAGGCACTGAGCAAGCATAGAAAAACCATTAACATAGCCAAGGATGTCCATTTAAGCTCTTCAGTTAAAGTTTTAATTCACTTTCTATTCCTGGATGAAGCAGACTGATAAATGTGGTGAAGGCAGCAACCCGATAATTATCATCTTCCAAAAGCTTATCCGAAACGAGGTCACAAAGGGGCCTAATGGCTATCCCAGCAGCTCAGGGCGTAAGGCGGGACGGCCGGACAAGACGCCAGTCCATTGCAGGGGGATAAAAACGCAGCAGGCAATCTCGAGGCCGCCTAACTGCATGAGGAAGGCCCCCAAATACAGGAAGAACAGACAGCCCCCAAAACAGCAGACCGAGCTCCTGCAGCGGCCTCTACATAACTATCACAGCACACAAGGAAGTAAAATGCTGCTTGTGTTTGAATTCGGTTTCAAATAAATTGCAAAAGAGAGTGAATTTTGACCAGTCTGAGCTATCATCTTCCTCCTCATTACCTATGCAAATAAGCATCTCATATTTTTTAATTGAAATTTTCCTTAATTAGACTGGAAACCGAACTTCACACTGTCAGATGCAACTGGGAAATGCTGCAGCTCTAAAGTCAATGAATTGCATTCAATTAATTAGCTATTTGCCATATCTTATAAGAAAGAGTCATGGAGGCTGTTCTATTCATAGCAGGCCAGCTAATTAGCCAGGCCCGTGACTCAGCTTCACTGTTTCCTGGCTGAGGGGAGAGGGATGGCATGGACAACTATAGACACACACAGAGTTCCGCAGGGAGGGTGTGAACAGGGCCCGCGATGCTCAGCCAGTAAGCTGTGTGTGTGTGTGTGTCTGTGTGTGTGTGTGGAGAAAGGCTGATTCATCAAAGGCTGCAAATCTGATTTCCAAAAGAACGCTTTTATTTCAAAACAGGGGTGTCATTAGAGTTTTTTTTTGGGGGGGGGGGGCAGGTTAATGAAAATGAAGCATTGGAGCATTAAAACTATTTGCTGTACATGTATGTGGCATGGCAAAGGAACAATTTATTAAATTGAGATTAGCAGAAAAACACGGGCAGAGATTCCCAGAAAGTGATACATCGCTTTGAATAATATAAATAATTAAAGCGGCCTTCTATTTGTGCTAACATTAATATATTTTTTTATTTACATACTGAAACTGCTGAAAGTTTGGCATTGTTTTTATTTTTGCTCTAAAACAGTGGTATACTGTTTTCCGTCCCCCACGTTGGCTGCCCCCCCCCCAGCCCCCCACCACACTCACACAAAAGCCAGAGTTCAGCAGTGGTGAAAGGCCTTTATCAAAAGAATGAGATGCAGACAGTCGGTGAAGAAACACAGTCACAGTAAAAGAGCCCGAGGTTAGCAGGAATAAGAATTAATCTCGGAGAAACTCAACACGGTGCTGAAATAGGTAGACAACTGTGCCGTGAGTCACTGAGAACCGTGAGCTAGAACATCTTTATCTCCGCTGTAGAACATGCTCCCGAACGAGGTAAGGTGGCCAGTCTGCGCCGGGGGAGTTTAACTGGGGGAAGGGAGTATAATGGTACAGCAGGAATTTTCGTGAAACCAGTGTTTCTCAACCCGGTCCTCAGGGACCCCTAGGCAGTCCACATTTTTGCTCCCTCCCAGTTCCCAGTTGGGAGGGGTACAGCTGGGAGCAGAAATGTGGCCTGTCTGGGAGTCCCCAAGGACTGGGTTGAGAAACACTGGAATAAACTGTCAACCACTTAAGGAGGTAGAGAACATATCACTTACTGTACACAAGCTTATTCATTTAGGAGCATCTATAGCTACTATCATTTTTTGCTTCCCTAATTTCTGAGTGTTGTTCCTCATTACTGGACTTTATATTGCTCATGGCTTTTATGCCTGAAGAAAGTCCCCCCTCGTTATGCTTCAGATAGGCTAACACCAGCGATAACGTCATTCCCCTGCCAAGGCTCGCAGTGCTGACATTTTTTATTTGCCATAAAGCCCAAACAGCACTGGTCTTACTCGGCATTTTGCTACATAATTAACGCAGTAAGAGAAATAATTGTGTTTGCCTGCGCAACACATTTGAGACTTGGTGTTCGGGAGCTTTACCAGAACGGCTAGCTGAGAACGCAGAAGCGGTGGACCGTACGTACTCTCAGTCTTCTACTGCCTTTGGATTTGCAGCAACGGGAGTCTGAGCTCGCGTTTAACCTCACACACAACCCCATGCCCTGGTCCCTGGTATTCAGATCATGCCAACAGAATTGTAATGAATTGACTGAAAATATACGCCAAAGGTATTAAGACGGTATCCGGGAGTCCTCGACTGGATTAGAATTGATCTGTCAGACTGGACTTCAGTATTACAGCGCTCAAACGGCATTAACGCTCATTACAATACAATGAAATAACAGCATTCCAGTTTCTTCTCTAAAAAGCTTTTGCAGCAAACAGTTCCCATTTGACTGTAACCCTTCTAGTTGGACTGACTTTCCATTAAACGATTTAAGCCGTTAATGCAATGCAATGGAAATTATCATGAGGAAATCACATTGCAACCACCATTTACAGTCACTTAAACGTGGATGATGTTTAAGTAACTCAGGGATAATGTAACCCGCAAGGCACCGAGAAAATACACATGTATACACGTGTTACGAACATACACAAGAGCGTAACGTGAGCAGCAATGGAGACATTATAATCTTAGAGGATGTTCAGCATCCCCAGACCTGAAGTTCAGGTGTTTGCTGCCAAGAACCAGGATGTACCATTAGCGTTACAAAACAGGGGGGAGGGAATCTAAGCATGTTAAATTTGTCCAGCCCTCTTGCCCATTGTGGTGAGGTCACAAATAACAGCAGGAATTATAAAGGATTAGGAGAAACGTAATGCAGGCATGTCAATTAGAGGGACACTTTTTTTAGAGGGCATTTTTTTGGGCTAAATCAACATATTTAGTGTACGACAGGCACTTAAGGCAGCACAGAAGCAGGCTTGCAATATGTCTGCCTATTGATCCATGTTTGTGTGTTTCATTCCACAGCTGTTTCCTGTGGTACATTAAGGTGCGTGACATTAAATGAGGCCGGAAGGCAGATTGTCCATCCGCGTGTGGCATTTAAATAAACATGCCTGGGGGGGAGGGGGCTCTCTGGCTTTGAGCACGGTCACTTCTGAGGGCACGTTACAGATGGTTCCTCACGATAGCAACTTAGCAGGGTGTTTTAAATGCAGCAGAGGTCATAAAAAGCCGCAGCTGAATGTTTTGAGTAAGACCAGTTGGAATAACAATCAATGCTGCTTTTTAGTGTGTGTTAAGGCAGAGTATTAACATTAATATTAATATATTACTAGGGTGTTGGTACTACGGTACTATCACAGGTGGAGATTTCAGGTCCAGAGAATACAAATCTAGACCAAGATTTTGTTTCAACAAACCAGCTGACTGTGACTCTTTATACTCAACTGGTTGGTTGAAACTAAATCTGGGTCTGAATTTCTACTCTGTGGACCTGAAATCTCCACCTCTGACTACTCTGTACAATGTTATCAGTAGAAGTGTCCTGTGACGAACTGGCACCCGGTCCCGTGTGTCACAGTGTCTGAGCGACCAAAACCAGGACCCAGAGTGCCCTGTGATGGACTGGCACCCAGTCCCTTGTTTCGCAGTCCCAGAGTGACCGGAACCTGGACCCAGATTAACCTCTGATTGACTGGCACCCGGTCCCGTGTTTCACAGTCCCAGAGTGACCGGAACCTGGACCCAGAGTGCTCTGTGATGGATTGGCATCCAGTCCCGTGTGTCACAGACCCAGAGCAACCGGAACCAGGATCAGCCAGACCCTGCCCATGATTAGTAGTTATGGAGAACAACTGACTTACAGCACAATTGAATTTTAAATTTAATCCAATGTAAAAGTTTATTTTTTGTTACAATAAAAATGCAAAAGAATTGCAGACAACAGACCCCGGTTATCAAGGCTCATCTTAAATCTGCATATCCACTTGTCCTGCTAGGCATTATTAAGTACATCATGCACATGCGATTACAAGCGACCACAGGTGACCCTCAGGGACCGAAGAAAAACTGGGTCAGAACATTCGGTAGTAAAATGCAAAAGCCAGTATGAATATTAATGATGCACACTGCACATGAACCAAATTTCCAAAGATATGTTTTTTGGAGCTAACGCTCCGGAAGATACTCAATCCGGATCCTCCCAAAAGTCACACAATGGGTAGGGAGCGATATCCGTGACTAAAAGTACACAGAGATGAAAAGCTGAGAAGGGATGTGGTGTCACCAAGCCAGGCAGCGTAAGTATTCATGTGACTGTATGAGAACCCGAATTCCTTTAAAGGTGTATGAGTCACTGTGGATATTTATGCTATAATACAGCAAAATATTATAATATTTTCTTCCCAGGAGTTGATAATTTGTTAATGTCACTGTTCAGAGACAACTCAGAAATGAGGTTCTTTCTTCTGAATAGAATCTATGGAAAAACAATTCAACGGACAGAGGTGTCTAGGGAAGAATACATACATTTAGCAGGTGCTTTTCGTGGCTTGGACATTTAATAAACACGTCAACAGGCACAGAAAGAATGTTTGGACTGTGTTGTGGCTCCATCTGCATGGTGAGTAATTGTTAGGTTTGTAGTTCCGAATCATGACAAGTAGGAGAGATTCTAATGTTTTTGTCGTGAAAAAAAGGTTACACATTTTCACAAATTATATATATACACATCTCCTTTAATTAGTTTTAGTCAAATATAACTTTAAAAATCTTCAATTGCCTGTTTTCTACTGCATTTTTCAGTGCAGTCAAGAGCATTATTACAAAGATCTTCATATAAGGAACAATGCAGATTCAAAGGTCATGAAAAGATTCTGCTCATCTAAAAAATGTGGGAACAGTCTCACTTGAAGGCCTGAGCCAGGCAGGCATTTAGCCTGTGCAGTCCTCCGTAAGAGTCTGAGCGTCCCTCCGCAAGAGTCAGCGTGGTCTTTCGTAAGAGTCTGAGCTACCCTCCATAAGAGTCTGCGCAGCCCTCCGTAAGAGTCAGCGTGGTCTTTCGTAAGAGTCTGAGCGACCCTCCCTAAGAGTCTGAGCATCCCTCTGTAAGCGTCTGCGCGGCCCTCCGTAAGAGTCAGCGTGGTCTTTCGTAAGAGTCTGAGCGGCCCTCGGTAAGAGTCTACGTAGTCTTTCGTAAGAGTCTGAGCGGACCTCCATAAGAGTCTGAGTGGCTCTCCATAAGAGACGGCGCGGCCTTTTGTACGAGTCTGAGCAGCCCTCCATAAGAGTCTGCGCGGTCTTTCGTACGAGTCTGAGCGGCCCTCCATAAGAGTCTGTGCGGTCTTTCGTATGAGTCTGAGCGGCCCTCCATAAGAGTCTGAGCGACCCTCCATAAGAGTCTGCGTGGTCTTTCGTACGAGTCTGAGCGGCCCTCCGTAAGAGTCTGTATGTATTTACCTGTATTAATCTGTATTTACCTCGTGTACCATGCTCGTGTCTGAGGTTTCTAGCAGCTTCTGAGAAGAAAATGCAATTCTGTTTACGTCTACCATTCTCACAAACTGAACATAAACACGGTAATCGAGGAGGAGCAGCTGGCCTTCGCCATTCACCAGCAAGCTATCAAACTGGCTCGTCAAGATGGCGCCATTGTACTTTTCCATCTTACCTGCCTGTCCAATTCACACTTGCTTATTTTTAATTAGCTCGTATGTCAAGAGAATCATGTAATGGGAGCCGTGTAGTGGGAAAGCTGACTGGCATCTCTGGTTACGGTGGGAGAGCGCTCTTTATAAAGCCAATGGCAATTAAACAGTAAATCATGTTTCTGTAACTGGACGCTCAGGGGTGCAACAATGGCGAGATGTACGCATTGTTCCTCTAAGTTTCACTGAGCTGTAGATGGGCTTCCCTCAGACAGGAATTTGGCCAAACCAAACACAGCCATCTGCGGTAGATTTGCAAGTGACGCTGAATAAAAATAAAATTAAAGTTTCAGTTCTTAATGACATAAATGTATGTCTCACTTCTTCACATTTTACAAAGGTATTCCTTAAAAGGTAATGACTACATGTATGTCTTTATGGGTCATGACCAATGACTTCCTTGTAGTGATAAATGGAGGCGTTCTTCTGCACAAATGGTATCTAATGTTGAGGGGAACGGGGGCTGTAAGTTCTACACGAATAAAGTGAATGGAGCACAGTGCTGTCCTCCTGAATGCAGATTTCTTTATCTTACTGAATAACCAGGGGATTCAGAGTCGTATCTCTTTAAGCATAAATAAAGCTGAATAGAGGTTTATTTCACCGCTTAACAGTGATTCCAGGAGAACCAATAAACTAAAACAACGCTGAACTCAGTGTTTCTGCAAACAAGACTTAAAACAGCAAAAACAACACTTATAAACAATATAAAAGGACACTAGAGCACTGTTTACCCAGTAGATATTTTTACACTTAAAATCCTACACTTGGATCTAATCTAACACTGTGCAATTATAAGTTTCCCCAATTAACAGATAAAATGAAATAAATTCTCTCCAGACGCAAACAAACCCCATAATACCGTAATTACAGGAATATCAGGAACAGACTCTCAGAGCAGAGAACAGCAGTTTCTGCTCCCTGCTCACCGTCCCTCAGCTCACAGGTCGTAAGAAACCACTGAGGTCACATGACCCTCAGGATGAATTTTCATTAACAAAAGACAACCAAATCCCAGTCAATGACAAATAAGCCCTAATTGCACAACCCTAAATATTTAGTTTTTTAACCCAAAATGTTTTTTTCTTTCATTTTAATTGCCAAGAGTTTTTTTTTTAAAAAAAAGCCCAATACCATTTGTATCTCCCCTTCTTTGTTTTGTTTTCTAACCTTGTGTGATTTTCTACCAGTCATTTTCTATTTCATATCTCTCTCCATGGCATAAGAGACAGCTACCTCAGAGCAATCACAAAGACACGCACTTAAAACCCATCGATGGTCATCAGCGCCATGACAAGCAGGCAAGGCGGAAGGCAGGCAAGGATGTTACCGACCTCAACAGCTCACCAGACCGTAAAATTTAAAAAGGCAAATACGCATCTTCCACCCACTGTGGAAATTACCTGAACATTTAAGGCCACTGAAATCATACACTGTCTCCCACGGGGAGGACATCCTAATGACACCCAAAATACGTTGACAGAGACAGAGGTAATCCATGGCTGGCTGGAAAATGGCCAAAGCAATAGCCTGTAGTATCACGACAGTGGTTGATCATCTCCACCGCTACAGAAAGGTTTCTCAAAAAGGCTGATCTGAGGCAAGCAGCGAAACTGCATTGTTTTTATAGCTGCTGTCCTGTGTTATGAGCTGATGAGACGAAATTGAGCTATTTGGACAGTCATGCCTGCATGTCGCACCGCGCCTGAAGGTTTCAGGTCATGCTGGAGAGAAGCTCACGCCCACTGTGAAATATGATGGCAGGCTTGTGTTGTTTTGGTCCTGGGGCTCCTGGTGAGATAGATGGGATCATGAACCTCAGGAGTTACGGACCTACCATTTACCTACAACTGGACCTTCTAGCAGAAGTGTAATAGCAAAATATACATTCAAATCAAACAAGACGTGGTTGACTGACTAGATATAATGGGTGTGTCTGAAATCGCATATATGCAGGGTTGCCAACTCTCACGCATCTGATATGACACTCACGCTTTCAGACACTCACACTCACGCAAGAAATCTTACAGCAAATCTACTGCATTATAAACCTAAAATTAGCTACATCAAAAGCTTTAGGGTAGTTTGCAAACTCGACAGACTATTCACAAGGTAATAAAATTGTTACATACATGAAAATGAGTGTGCAGACTTGTCTCAAATTGAAATATGTACGTAGTAGCCGAAATATAGTATGCACCGAGAACGGTACCCAGAAGACATACTACATTCAACACTGCTACGGTATCCCACAAGGCCACTGGAGCAGCGAAAAACATCACCCACTCAGACATTTTTGTCAATAAAGTGGAGGAAAGGCAAGTTCTGTACAAATTTAAGTAGAAAATAAAGCCCGGTTGCATTAGTTTACTCGAAAACATATTTTTTCGTTGATCCCTACGTCATTGGAAAAACGTCCAGGTCAGGTAATATGCAAGATAGCAACCACATTGTGTCTGAGTGCATGCATACTGTTCTCATACATATATGCAGTATGTACTGCATTAATGGTCTTAGTAGTAGGCTTCTGCTGAAATTCAATACCTACAGTACTGAGTAACTGTGCAATTTTGGAAGCAAAAACAAAAAGGAAGTTTCTCCATAAATTCATTTGTAAGACCATGATTTGGTACATGATCCTCTATTCATTCATTCATTATTCATAATGTTTTCAAAATGCCTCAATGATTTAAGAAAACGTTAAAGATTAGCGAAGAGCAGAATACCATCAATGATATATCGAACTATCGGGACCTTGCATTTTCGTAAAACTATTTTAGCTGCAATATGTCCAAATATCAATGCAGTTAGCAGCGCTGAATTTTACTGGGCATGTTGAGTCCCTTTAAAAACAGGATGAGCTTGTCTGTAATTGAAATCTATGCAAACTTCTAGCAGATTTTCTTAGGATCGACAGCATGTTAAAGATTGCAAAACCACAGACCCTAGAGAGTCTAATGACAAGCTAAAACCACATGACCCAGCATTTACCAGCAACAAATGTATGTAGATACAAAGTGCGGTAGACGCTCTGTTGTGAGCACAATGCTACAGCAGACCGATGGTTACAACAGCACACACTCGACTCAGAAAGTGCTGATGGTCTGCGAGCTGCGATAACAATGTGCAAAATGCCGCTGACTAAATATCATCCTGACCCATGGGATGAAAAAAAGGCACCCCCCCCATCCAGCTTTGCACACTTCCTGTAAACACCTCACCACCTCGAAAATGAATAATGACCTCCCCACCAATACATTTGTTAAGACATTTGTGTAGAGATGCTCTTACACCTTGCATGTATCTCTAGGTTCTTCAGAGAGACACTATTCAACACATACTTAGAGGAATAAGGTCTTACTGACGACACTGCAAACTGACAGTAACATTACATTCGAAAAGCAAATATCGCTACGGCCTCATTTTTGAAACTGGCACTTTTGTTTACGTAAATCAAAAATTTTCTAAAAATAAGATCCACTCCAAGATAATTCTATATTTTGGGGCCTACAACAGTAATTTATATGACGATTATGATATAAATATGCAGTAAAGCTTTGACACACACACACACACACACACACACAGACAGACAGACAGACAGACAGACACACACAGACAGACACACAGACAGACACACAGACAGACACACACACAGACAGACACACACACACACACAGACAGACACACAGACACAGACAGACACACAGACAGACAGACACAGACAGACAGACAGACACACAAACACAGACAGACACAGACAGACAGACAGACACACACAAACAGACACACACACAGACAGACACAGACAGACAGACACAGACAGACACACAAACACACAGACACACAAACACACAGACAGACACACACACACACACACACAGACAGACAGAAACACAGACACACACACAAACAGACAGACACATACCATCACACACACAAACAGACAGACACACAAACAGACAGACACACACACACACAGACAGACAGACACACACACAGACAGACAGACACACACACACACACAAACAGACAGACACAGACACACAAACAGACAGACACATACCATCACACACACAAACAGACAGACACAGACACACAAACAGACAGACACATACCATCACACACACAAACAGACAAACACACAATCGCCATCACATACACACACATACCGACACAGACACACCCTCATCCTTGTGTCATCCTTCATAAGTCCTCTGCCAATAAGGTGTTAGCAGCCAAGGACGGGAGTGGATCTCCAGCACGCCCCCCCCCCCCCAACAATGTTTATAGTCATTACATTACCTGCTCTTTGTTATTCTAATTACCCAGATAGGACTTTGGCAAATACAATGTAATGAACTTTTATTGAAATGACTCGGCGTGACCTTTTAACGTATTTATATTGTTTAATTCCGCCTTCACCGGCACCTCGACGTTCCGCCAGATGGGCCAGGCAACGCGCGCCGGAGCTGAAAGTGTCAGAAAGAAAGCGAAAGAGCTCGCGGGCTGACGTCCCGCCACGCGGCATCCGGTAATTCCCGTCGTCGGTTCTTCCGCGCTTACGGCCGTCCGCCCCTCTTCCACAGGCTCAGACGTCATCGGTTTGATAGGTGTGGGCCACCCCAGTCAGCTGAGATAGGTCGGGGGGGGGGGGCTCTCGTCCGGTAATATGTCACGAGAAAGAGCATGAAGCGGATGTCGGGAGGGCGAGGGGCGTCTGGCTGCCCCGAGAGCGGGCTGCGGAGAGATTCCGCCCGGTTCGGTGCATCGCTCTACGTTAATGGGGGAGGGAACTTCGGTCTGTAAACACAAAGCTGCTGTCGAAATGTGACACAAGCGGTGGGAAGATGGGATTCTTTTAGACGTCAGCGCAAGTTCTGGTGAGGCTCGAGCAGAACCGGTTCAGACCAAAGACGTTTATTCACAGGTTTTTCCTCTGACAGAAAACAGTATTTCTTTTGACATAAAGGATATTTATCAGTGAACAGTGCTGTTTTTTTTTTAAATAATGATGATGTTTCTTCAGTACTGAATAAAAGCGTCGAACACTTACAGTAACTGCACGAGACTGTTCCCAGTTAGCACCTAGCACACATGCTAACTGAGCCTTCAGATCCGGAAGCCCTTCGATCTTTTCCCACGACGTAAATCCGAGCTTTCCCTTCACAGGCATCTAAAATTTTATAAATTTCAGCTTCACGCTGTATGCCGGTTTACCTGCAACTGACCGCAGTCAGTGACTTTGGCGCTTAATTAAGAGAAATGTATTTCTTTGGTTTTTTTTCCGCAGTCTGCAGAATTAAGCTAGACGCTGGACTGAGATATAGCATGTCACGTTTCCAGAAGCTTCCAAGGCAGCGACTGCAAAAGGCACCGCTAATACCCACTGCCCCAATCCCTGCGGCAGAGAAACTGCCTCCAACTCACTGCACCTTGAAACGTCCCATCCAAAGACAGACAGAAAACCTGCAAGCTAAATACAAAACACTTTCGCTAGGTCATTTAAGTTGACTCGGTATCATAAAATGTTCCATTTACATTAATAAAATATCAAACTGGAACGTAATTTAAGGAGTCTTCTCCAGTGAAGCCTCGGGTATCACCCTGGAGTATGTTTTGACATTTCATGATAGATCGGGTGATACTGGATATTTGGCTACTAAATAAATTCCAGTTCAACGCAATCCGTCCGCACCTGCCGGAGCTGCAGGCTTTTCCTGAGGTGATTGCATGCAGTTATACATTTTATCGTGTTTTGAAAGTAGGCCTGAAAATCCGTGTATGATTATTATTATTTATTTTTTCTATCAGTATTAAAGTTCAACCACTTTTATTCTTCTCTGTCACCTCCCCCCCCCTCCCAGCCACCCTTTTAAAAAGAAAACTAGACACACAGGTGGCACACGGTTATGCTATTTAACGACCCTCCAGCAGCATTACCCTTGGGTCCGCCTCAAGGACGGCGGCTTGACTGTAAAGCTGCAGCACACCTGACAGCACCACCGAATCGCGGCTCTTAAACGCACCTTATATCACTCAGCTCACAGGTCAGTCCAGCAGCGATGAGCTCATCGTCCATAAGCATCATGTAGTTCTCAGTAATTACCAAGGACCCCAATTCTCACTCTTCATGAAGCGCAGAGAAATTCTCACCACATCACAAAAAAAAACACATTATTTGAGCAATTTCAGCTGCAAACTGCTCTTTTGATGTTGAAAAGCAAAGGCTATTCTTCTTGCTCCATCTAGCAACCATTTACTCTTCATTTTTTATGCTTCTAACAGTATATTAACAAGTCTGGAAGCCATTTAAGGGGCCCTTAGCCTGCTGATAATGTATGTAGACTTGACGCCCTTGTCATACGAGACCCTGGTCTCAGTACCAAGCAGGAATACTCATGTAGAAATAGTATCTTTCGAAATGTAATAGAATAGTGACACAGTTTATTCAGTCCCACGAGGAAATTGTCTTTTCACCTGTCCATGAGGTATACAGACAGGTGACAGCAAGCTTGGGGGGGGGGGTCACAGCACAGGGGCAGCCAGCGTGCAGGGGCCTTGGAGCTGGGAGTTAAGGGCCTCGCTCAGGGGCCCAATGGCCTCATCAGTCTGTTGGCCCTAGGGATACGAACTGGCAACCTTCTGACCACAGGTTAGTTCTATCCCACTAAGCCTCACACCACATCAAGAACAATACTAGTCACACCAATCATGCTAATAGGTATTTGAAATGTAAAGGGATGTGAAATAATTAAGAATCTCATGTCCTTTCTTTATATTACTCTTTAACAATAAACACACACATCCCCCCATGTTTTTATAATATGCTTGAAGTTAATCTTAAAATATAATTGCTTGAAGGAAAATGATTGTACTCTGTACAACATATAGAGTTGCAGAAATGAATGGATTCTTTGTTACTTTATAAATCACAAAGAGTTTCAAAGAACAATAAAAAAAATGATAAACAACAATTAACATTATAAGGTTGTGCACGGCATCTATACAATATTCAGTCAAACAAATTAATCTGATCTGTGGCAGATGCCAGAGCGCTTTGTGCTTCTCTGATTCATTTTTTCCCAAATCAATAGCAAATTCAATTTAAAATTTCAATAAGACAACAAGGCCGACAATCCATGTGTCAACGACATAAACTTGCATTCCTGGTTACCAAGGAGAAACGTCATTCAACAAAAAACACACAGTATTGCAGGATAGGATTTGTCTGTTGTGATCATTTTAATTTGGGGAGAGACTCAGGCTAAGTGCCTGTCTGAATTTAATACAATCAATCAGTCAGTCAGTCAGTCTGTCTGTCTGTACGTACGTACGTACGTACGTACATACGTACCTCCTTTCAACTCTCTTCAACAATGAAGTCAGCATTTTAAATCCACCCAGCTGTCAATTATCAATCCATCCATCCAGAATTTAACCCTACAAAGTGACTGCTAACCTTCTAGCCTCCCATCATGAAATGTCTCGAAGTTGTAAGTGTGCCTCTGTCATGCAGCGTGTCACCACTGAGCTGCCGTTTGATCAGACGGCGCCTTCTCTGCAGCATCCCGCATGCGTTTCAGCTTTTCCTTATTGAGCACCACCTCGCTTTCATGGCCAATTGCCCATTCCCACTAACAAGCACTGTAGGGTACATTACATCCCTTCCTGCATGCGGAGAATTACAGCAAGCACTGCTGGATGCGGTCCAGTTTTCTCACCGAAAGCCAGTTTTATATATTTAAAGTGTTTCACTATATTTTTACATGCAATTCAGGCTTAATTGAGAAATCCACACCAAAACACAACTAATGGGATTTGAATAAGATGATAAGATTTCTTTTCTTAAATGAGTAGAATATCATGCAATTATTCAGTGAAAACTGAAGAAATAATTAGGGCCTTGGAAGCCCTTGCCTGAGATGTAAATAAATGGCCCAACCCTTACTGTACATCTCATACAGAGGGCCCGTGGCAACACTGAGAATGGTGATTCCCAAGATCGGCGCACTGATGACATCATTACCTCAGGGTGGGATGTTTCGAACACTAAATCATATAAATATAATTACTTCCTGAACACATTACATTTGCAATAACTGCATTTGAAAATTAACTTGATTCTGGTTAAAGATGGCAGGGTTTAAGCAATTGCTGCGTTTAAACCCCATGGAAATACCAGCATAGTGATCTCTCGCAGCAGTAATGCACATCCTTCTCTAAGGCTGGGAGCTGCAGAACACGGTAAATACTACGGGCAGCAGAGGCTGCAGCATCAGAGGCCAGCCAGTGCACACACACAAACACAGGGGCACAAGCAGAACCTGCAGTTTCAACACACTTGGGACCAGAGGCGGGGCTGCAACTGAGCCGCTCAGCACCGTGGACAGATCCCACAGGTCCGTCTGCCCCGCGATCAACCCGGACCCTCCCAGGCGCGCATAACAGCCAGGACGCCACCCAGGCCAACGGGGGGGGGAATGCAAGGAAACCTGCTGGTCGCAATTATATTTGCTGTGCTGCTGCAGGTACTGGTGCTGGGTCTGACAATGCACCTGCCAACAGGCGGTGATCTGACTGCAGCGCCTTTCAAAACCTGCTGACTGACGACCCGCGCATCCACAGAGTCTCCCGGTCCCGGGATTCGCGCCTCGGCTGATATATAAAACACTCCGGAAGTTTCCCCAGATCTCTCATTCCCTGATGCATGCATTTCTGCATAGTGGAGAATTCCAGCCAAGTCTATATGTTAAACTGTATTACTGTTTCTCCTGCTGTTGGCCCATTTCATGCATGTTTCCCTGTGCGTGGGAGAACCGCGTGCTAAAAAAAAAAATGCACGTGTCAAAGGGAGGCTCAGCAAGCAGCTAATATATGCACCGTTAGTATGAACGTGAGAGGGATTGTAGTAATGCAGTTTACAAGTGATCAAAACTGAACAAAAACGCCAACATCGTGTTTAATTAGAGACAGCTGCAGTTAATTCAGTGTCACAATTTTGCTTCGCTGTACGCATTGTCGCTGAGAGGTATAAGGAAATATCCTGGCACATATTATGCGCCGAATTTAATTAAGCGAGAAAGCCACGTTTACGTTTCGTCATATCAGTGCTTTAACACCTCGTGATGGCGGCGAAATAAACCCAACCACGCTGTGTCTAAACTATTTTTATCGCCAGAATCCGAGAACATGCTGATTCGTATTGAAAATACAGAAAGGAGAAAACTTCAATTATAAAATTTCGCCTCCGATAAAATCGACGACTTCAAAAGGCGAGGCATCGGCTCTGTTGAAGTAGGATATCTTACTCCATAATCTGCTTTTTAATTCAGATTGTTTTCTTGTTTTCTATTTCAAAATATAACACATAACCTGCAGACATTTGTGGTGCCGGAAGACAAGCGATCGAAATACATTCCTCTGTGATTTGAAGCCACTTAATTTCCCCATAAAATACTGCAGGGGGCCAGATAGACGTTTGAATAAACAAACATATAAAGTTAAGGAAAAGCAGATCCAATTCACCGGAGGTCAATAAACGGGTAATAAAACGCCTAATTTGGCCCTAATTTATTCCTAACAATTAAACCCCCTAGACTGGCATCTGTGTTTTGTACATCTTTCCATTTTTTTCTGCGCCTAAGAGCATGCACTGATTTTACGAGGATCTCTTGAGGGAACAGGACCCTCTCCCCAGTGAAATACTACCGGCTTGATCCAATATAGTTAGAATTTTGCATGAAAGGAAATCCGTGACCCTTTAAGTCACAGTAAATTACTCCATTGCTAAATTCCCCTGCTGAATACATAAACATCACTCAATGCTCTCCACAGTGTAATACCTCTAAAATGGCTTCATTAAGCAGGTTAAGATATTACCTTAATCTCTACCTTTTCTACTGCGTAACATAAAAAAGTGGACCTCTAACATTCGATGGACTTTTAAATGCTGTAAATCATGAGGCGAAGCTGTCAATCACCCATCAGTGGTAACTGCGGAGAAACGTTCTTTAAACAAAAAAGAACAATTATTTTTCATGGTGACCTCTGAACAGACACCTTGACTCTTGGGGAAGATCGTTCCAGGTGAGGACAGCACCAGAGATGTGGATTTTGTCTGTCAAAAGTTGCTGGCACACAGTTAAAGGCGATCAGGTGGGATCACAGATGCCAAAACATCTCTGAACACTTCTGTACCAAAGCCACCATCACAATCGCCATCATCCGGAAAATGCCTTCCCAGATTTTTGACAAGACTATTTCATGAATTTAAAAGGGAGCGTAAAGATACATACGCTACCAGTCAAATCTTTTTGCATCCCGTTTTCTACATTTGCATGTTACTCACAACATTTACTAAAAATATACTCAATATTCTATTCTAGCAAATAAATTCAGTACAATACAGTATTCACCACTTCAGTTCCTTTATTAGCAACAAAATGTCATATCTCTGTTTCCAGAAAGTAAAGGGACATTAAGTACTGCTCTGTGTCATGGGATGAAACAGATAACTAGTGCATTTAAAGTTAAAGGGCAGCCTAGAATCTGACTCTGCCATCACCACACAACCAGTTAATAATATGTCAGACATGCACTGTTACATACTCTTTCCATGTTATAAAGGAAATTTGTTTTATTTCACTTATATTTTCAGTCTACTAATGCTTAAGAAGAATAAAAAATCTGCAGTTTATGAAATGAATGGAAAAGTGGTAAAAACAAAATAACCTATGGTGAGCAAAAGCTTTTGACTGGTGGTGTATAAGCTCAGCAGAGGCCTTTATAAGCCGTATGCTGTCTGACTGACATGTGCAGCCCAGAAATAATTTGAGAAAACAACACGAGGAAGGGCGAGGTCCTTGGATGACGGCAAATGCCACCGGCAGACTCCCCCGGGTTAATAAAGTTATCTAATCTGGCGAGAGCGCCGTCGCAGCAGTGAGTGCCGAGCGAGGGCCCTCTAATTCCTGACAGATTGGCAGTCCGGCGGGGGGCGGGGGAGCGATGACGAGATGGCGACGGAGAAGGGGGTCCATCTGCACTCTCTTTAGGATGGGAGAGAGAGCGTGAGTTACAGCCATCTGCCAAAGCCAGGTGTGGTCGTGCGGGCGATGCTTCTCTGCCCAGAAACAGTCTGGGGCATATAGAGGGAAATACTGTGCGAGACGCCCAACAGCAAAACGAACTCCTTATCTGACTGTCTCCATCTCCTGAACTACTTACTCAGAGTCACCTATGCAGAAGACAGGGTGACAGAAGGACATTAGTCCTTTTTGGAGGGTGGCTCAGTGGGTTAGGGCACTGTGCCTGTCATCAGTAGGTTAAGAGTTCAAATCCTATGGCTGGCAGAGTTTTTTGACTGTTGGGTCCTTAACCCCCAACTGCTCCAGGGACTAGCTGACATTATCTTATCAATCATGTGTCACTTTGGATAAAAGTGTCCGTTAGACAAATTACCTGAAAATGTTCTGGGGTCCACAGTGCCTGTGACCGTTAGGTTGCTGGTTCAAATCCCCTGCTTAGCCGAATAGACTTATCACGGTTGGACCCTTAAGCAAGACCCATCATCCCTTCTAAAATGGTCCAGGGTATGAGCTAGATCAATGGCCCAACCCTGTGATCAGATCGCAAACTTCACTCTCACCCGTGTGTGTCTCAAAGGAGAGCAAGACTTGATATGTGGAAACTAAAGAATTCTTATGTAAAGCATTTTAAATAAAGCATTTAATTTTATGCTAATATACCTGTTACTTTCAATCATAATAAATGCCTCTGAGGGTAAAGTTTAAATTAAACTCCCACCCCCACCATAAATTTGTCCTAGAACAAAGCGATGGGTCTTTCACAATGCAGTTCTGACCAACACCAAAGTTTGTATGTTTTTGAGCTCAGGACACAAAAATAATAACCATTTACAATTTTGGTATGCATATTTTGTCCTTTTGAGTGTGACCTTTAAATCGAACCTTTACAGCGGTGAATACTTACTGCGGTAATTGGGATAAAGTTCCCTTGCTAATGACCAGCAGCCCCTTGATAAGATTGACACTGATACAGTTTAAGGCGCGGCTGCTCAAACTGTTTGGAAGTTTCCACAACAGAACAGTCCCCATGTCTAGGAAAAAAACAATTTCTCATTCCTTTTACTGTTGAGAGCTTTCCGGGGCTCTTGTGTCATGGAGTACAGCGTCTCATTTGAATGCATCGATTTTTTTTTCATTTTTAATATCAGGACTTCATTTGTCTTTGAATCTGAATGACATTTAATTTAAAATTCTAATTCAGAAACACAGACACATATGGCCATTAAAAATAATTGCATCATTGTCTTCGCCCAAGCATTTGTTAATCCCAAAAATTTCATCAAATA
Source organism: Isichthys henryi (assembly GCA_026776945.1). Lineage (NCBI taxonomy): Eukaryota > Metazoa > Chordata > Actinopteri > Osteoglossiformes > Mormyridae > Isichthys > Isichthys henryi. The sequence continues at coordinate 1,624,403 of JAODJX010000051.1, forward strand.
AATATGAAATGGGTAATACTTTTTATTTATAATAGAAAAGGACATGATGTTTCGTTACCTAGTAATTAATTTGACATTTCTTTAATAAAATAAACCGTTGACCTTGCTCAGGTCAAGTGTGTGATGGATGGATGGATAATATTACAGTATATTATTCTATAATTGCATTATTTATTTCACCTGTTCCTACACAGAAAGCTCTGCTAGCTTGATTCCATCTAGCCTGAAGGTCCGATTGGCAGCTAATTTAAAGCCAAACTACACATTTCACTCCTTGCTCTTCATGGAAGCATTCGAAGTAATCTGGTCCTAGACCAGGGACATCATAAAACAAAACAACTGCCTGTGTGAGCGTGTAATCCACTTTACTATATAGCCCATTATGACAGGCAACAGCAAAGCCTATAAACAGACGGATTCCCCAGACGTGTCGTATATGACTGAAGAGGTGGGCGACATAATTACAATAAATCAAAATAAGGATTTGTTTTCCTCCTGTCTCTCACACATTTACATTTTTAGGTCATGCTTCTAAATTAAACCCGTCGGGGTTTTCCGTACTTCGTAATAAGGCTGGAAACATCTACCATCCGTTTTTAACATTTTTGTCGTTCTTCATATTTAGGTAGAAGACACTAAATTTGAACCTTCTGGAATAGCGAGTATAAGATGGATCATGGGATCTTGCAGCTAAGGTACTGCCTGTCTTGGCTGATGAAATATTCACTGTAGTTGACTGGGGGGGGGGGGGGGGGGGGAAATTCCCAAATTGGGGTGCCCAAAAAAAAAACAAAATGGGGGGGG
>JAODJX010000051.1:1626093-1637011 GCA_026776945.1 Isichthys henryi
CCCCCCCCCCCCCCCCCCCCCCCCCCCCCCCCCCCCCCCCCCCCCCCCCCCCCCCCCCCCCCCCCCCCCGCCCAGGGAATGAATGAAATGGAAAAACGGTGAAGGAGGGCAGGGGTGTTATTTACCCCACCAAAATAAATGTAGACTAATTATTTTCATTAAATTCAGACTCACCCCCAGTAAAGCCCCCCCTTCTCATATATGTCACCTTGCCAAGCTATAACTGGAAGCAGAGACGGGTTTGCATCCATTACAGGGTGTCGTGGGGTGTTGGCAAACAGGGCTAATTTCTGTCCTGGAACAAATGCACCCCCAACCTGAAGAGGGACCAAAGCCGAGGCCAGTGATTTGAAACAACAAAATCATCACTTGGTGGGGGGGTGCTCCTTTGCCCGCTGGAAACGGCTACCACTGCTCCGGCCGCAGACGACTCACGGAGTTTCAGAAATGCATGCGCTGTGAAGTTAAGGCCTTGTACCTGCAGGGGACGCGAATCCCAAAGTGGAAGGCAGGGGATGGGGGTGGGTCACATATAAGAGCCATGGGGATTTAGCAGAATAAGGCTATGGTGTCAATAAACATGCACTACTACATGTACGACACCTGCGTTTACGATTAGCAAGGAGAATGTGGGAATGTGAGGCGCCTGACAGGTGACACAGCCGGATGAGGACCATGGCATGTTGGAGGTGAGTAGATGACGCAGTGACTCTGTGGGCGTCACTGTGGCCTGACGCCCGCGGGGGCGTGGGCACCATTCCCAGGCCGGGCTCTGTTTTTGGGGACTCTGCACGCTCACTCTCTCGTGTACAGGTTCTCTCTTCTCATCCAAAAGCACGGTTTGATGACCCAGTGTCTTATGGGAAATGGATGGGTAAACGGTAAAGCAATATTTAATTACATATATAAAAAGCAACACATAACTGAAATAATGAATTCCTCTCTCAGCCTGATGATCATGACTGTCCCTGAATGTTCTTTATGTTGCATTTCTGGTCATTGACTATGTTGCAATACTGGGGTGTGTTCCACAAAGCAGGGGGCGTGTTCCACAAAGCAGGAGGCGTGTTCTACGAATTAGGGGGCGTGTTCCACAAACGGGGTGTGTTCCACAAAGCAGGAGGCGTGTTCTACGAATTAGGGGGCATGTTCCACAAAACAGGGAACGTGTTCCACAAAGGAGTATTTCTCAATTAGCTGGGCAAACTTAAGCTAGAAATTAGAGACACACTGTCTGTATCAGCCAACTATCAGTATCGGCCGATGGTTAAAAATGAGCTAATATTTACTGCTGATACTGTAACTCTCTTTAAAATGGTGGTGCATGGTGCTTTCCACACCCATGTACTAAACGGTTAGAAAAATGGCTGCTGTGTGAAATTATTTTAAAATTAGCGAATATGACATTTTGCAAACAGTGCTCTGCTAAAATTTCACGAGGAGCATCTATTAATATAATATTTGAGTACAACAAATTTGATTTCTCACCTTACGGTGAGACTGTAAAGGGTATGAAGAGTTTCTGAGAAACGAATCTGTGCCAGTAAAGAAGGCTGCAGTGTGGCTGAATAATACTGCTCCGTCAGTAAGGCCAGCGTTTGATAGAGCAAAAGAAAACTCAGCTCAGACAGTGTGAAATCAAGATGTATTACTCGGAAAATTTCGATGTTCAACATACATGATGATCAGCCCTTCTCTGTTATGAAGGTTATTGTATTAATTTATTTGGGCGGAGTGTCCTTTTAAACTTAAGCAGAAGCTCCCAAACAATTGGTATCGATATCAGTTTTCAAATTAACCGGCTATCGGTACAGGCCTGCAATTTCCTTATTGGTGCATCAGTTCTAGAAGTCATGACTGTCCAATAAGAATGCTCCTTACCTAAACTCTTATTGGACGATCATGATTTCTAGATTAAGTAAACCCAGCTAACTGAGAAATCCTTCTTTGTGGAACACCTCCCAGGTCTTATTAGCTACTTTCTGCTATTTGGAAGTCTCTGCGTATCTCCTACTCCAATCCTTCTCACACCCGCACCTGGCCGTTCACTGGAAGCTCACTACACTTACGCCCAGCCGTGTGTTTGTGCTATTTGCCTCCATTGTACATGATTTTCAACAGAAGCGTCTGTTACATATGTAAAACGTTAAATGGAATTAAGTTTATATTAACCTACCCAGACCATGCAACCATAACATTGATTTAATGCTGAAAGAGTAGACATCACTTAAGACACCTTCTACATTAATTTTAATAAGGCCTTCCTACAGTTTATGGGTTATATTGTTTGGTGTAACTTCATAACAGTGTCTAACGGTGTTTCTGGGTCCCTCACTAATCTGAATAAACAGCAAATGAAGCAGGGAGCAAAAACGGAAGTAAACACTTCAAAAATGACTTAATTATTAATCAGTTGACAGATTATAGGTTACAGAGCCACATCACATTCATGTAATTCCCTAAGCTGTATTCCAGCTAAGTTGGCAAATCAATTCCTGTTGATTATGTCAAATTGGTGCGTATATGACCTTAATGATGCCTGTAACTTATGGATAGAACATTTTTCAATCTTACTTCTGGCAGGTCTTCAAGTATATATGCAGTGCTGGGGAGTAACTAGTTACAGGTAACGGTGTTATGTAATGAAATTCCAAAATAACTGTTATCTGTTACAATTACTGAGACAATTATATTACAGCCGCTAATCAAAATGTTGGTGATTACAAAAGGGCAGATATATTCTTTTTGGTGAAACGCTTATACACTCTATAATATAAAAATCATATAAAAATCACTTTATTATTTTTTTTTTGCATATTTCCAGATAACGAGGGTCGGCAAAGGAGTTGGGACTTTTTAAGTTTTATTGCCCAGTTATTGTTAGAAAATTAATCAAAAAGTAATCAAATGTAATATTATGAACGTGTTAATAAAGTAATCAAAGTAGTTACATTACTTACTAAATTTTTAAGTAGGTAACTAGTAACTTTCCCAGCACTACGCCAACAATGTTCTCATTCAAAGAAAGGGAATGCAATATATTTCTTGATGACACCAAACCAAAACTTCCTGAGGGTTTTACTGTCGCTTTGTGTCCCGGGAATCGTGACGAATGATGTGTAGTATGTTATGCACATACATTCTGCCATACTCGGGTTCCTAAGGCCAAACTGTGGTACGACAGGCGCTTCGGTAAAACCCTGGTCTTTCTAACCGCCCTCTAAATGCTACAGACACTACGCACAGGAAACATCAGATGCAATTAAGGATGAAACATTATCAGCCTTTGAAAAAGGCTTTCATGCATCAGAGTGGGTCCACTACTACGTTTCAGCTGAGAAAAAGCCCCATCTTTAGCACATCAACTAAAAGACTAACTCTGGCTAAGCCACACATCATCTCTTTGGTAAGCAAACAGATGCCGGTTTGCAGCTCTGACAGCAGGAAGGGAAAAAAATAAAATCAGAACAAGGAGTTTGTACTGCGATGCAGCGTTTTTAGGATTTATTAAGGTGGTTTAAACCATAATTAAGCAGGGTTGGTGTAGGTTAGGTCTTCATGCATCAAAAGGTTGTTGGTTCACACCCCATGGGAGTTATTTCACTGCTGTGTCCATAAGCAAGACCCTTACTATTCAAATGTGTCTGGGACTGACTGACCCTGGTTTTTCAACTGTACACTGCTTTGGATAAAAGCAGTAAATAAATGCAAAATGCCTCTAAAGTGAAATCTTCCTGAAAATTTAAAGTCACATAAGCCAAGTCACGTGTTTGCAAGCGATTATAATTAAGGTGACGACAGAATTAGATTAGATGCAATATGGCGGCTGCATTTACTCTGCCAGCTGCCCAGGCCCCAGAAGTTGCTCGGCCTTTTCTTATTTTGCAGTTGCTGCTAGCTTAAGCGTATTTCATTTTCACCGCCTTCGCCCAGTGTTTAATTCGTCGGAAGAGAAAAGGTTATCTGCCGGAGCACAATTCCAGATGACAGCCTACAAAATTTCCCCTTCAGCTGTTTCTTTTCCCCCCGTAGTGCCTCGATAATCCAGGCAAACTGAGCTGCGGGATCCCATTCAGTCTGCGTGCTTCCTTCCGAACCCCACCCCCCACAAAAAAACGCTACAAGAGAAGACCCTGATAAAGCAGCCTCTCGTATGCATTATTAAGACACACTAGTTGGACCGGTTGTGAAACCTCAAACTCTGAAAATCACTCAGATTCCCTTGAACAGCCGGCATTTAACGATTTATCCAGCTGTCTACTTTACATGGGAGTGCGTGCGTGGCTCTTACCTTCGCTGCAGTACTTCCCCTTGTAGTGGGTGAGCGTGCAGTCGCAGTGCACTTCTCCTTGCTGGATCGAGCACAGGCCCCCATTGAGACACGGGTTCTGCTTGGTGCACAGATACTCCAGATCGCTCTGAATGCCCTGGCTGTTGAGGAGGGTGGGCGGGGTCTCACCCAGCTTCAGGTTGGCGATCAGGCCCTGGAAGGGGGGCTCGTACTTCACGGTGCTGGAGGTGAGGGCGGAGAGGCGTACGTCGGGGGGGATGCCGCCCACGAAGAGGTCGCTGACCACGGCCATCTCGCGGCGCTTGGACTTGACCTCGGCCACCTTGGCCTCGCTGTCCACCACCAGCATGGTCTCGCGGTAGTTGCGTGTCAGCAGCACCATGTGCCAGCGCTCGTCACTCACCGGTGTCTCCGTGTGGAGGATCGCCGGCTCGGCGCAGTGTATGGTAAAGCGAAGCTGAAGCCTCCCGTCGACGATCAGGAGCTCCAGGAAGTCACAGTTGCCGCCGTCGTCCAGGTAGAGCACCAGCGCCCTGCTGACGTTGGTCTTCAGACTGAAGCTGAGCTCACCCCCCGAGCCAGCTTCCCATCGCCCGTACCGAGCCCACTGACCTGGCGCCCCCCCAAACTCCAGAGCCATTATTGACGCCAAGAGCCCAACCAGTGAAAAGGCGAGCAGTGGCCGGCCTCCACAATGACTTTTTCTGCTCATCTTCCAATCCTGTCTTATTTCCACTCTGTCCTTTAACTTTTAATCCAGTAGCAGCGATAGAAGCAGACTCGTTTTCCGACTAGCTGGCTCTGAAGTCTGACCTCATAAGTATGAGCTCGGTTGGAATAACGCTGGGGGACTAACCTCGCAAAATCCAATTAAACTACCTGTGAACTAAGCAGCCTTCTCTGTCTCTATCGTTCTACCCTGATTCTCTCCTTAACCTCTCCATTTGAGGGTGCCAACCGATGTAAAAATGAAAAAGGCTGGAAGATGAGTCCGGCTGTTTTTATTTTCCTTCCTTAAAAATCCGGAATTTATCGCTCATCCAAGTTTAGCGAGAAGCTAAAGAATCCCGACAGGTTTCAGTCTATCGCCGTCGCCGGTCTGGTCCTTAGAAGAAACCCATGGTTTGCCTTGGCCAGCTGACGTGCAGTTGGTGGAGAAGCAAATGCATCATTCTAGGGTTCGCCTTGTCCTCAGATGTCACAGCTGTAACTCCTCTGACGTTCAGAAACAAGCTTAGAACAGAGCAAGGACAAGTGTGATTTCCTCCATTCCTTCCGGGCCTTTTCTGAAAGATTAATAAAAAATAATAAAAAAAAACATTAATTCACAGCCCAGCCCAGCAAGTTTTTATGTACGTCAAAGAAAAAACGGTCAGATACTACAAAATTTGTAGTCTACAGTTTCTGGCACGTTGACATAATGTTTATCCAAGTTTCACACTGACATTATTAGTCATCCAGGCTCCAAACTGCTTATCCAGGTGAGTGATACGGTTGATGTTATTATTATATATTACATATGTTTCTTAGCTGACATTTTTATAGGATTTACAAGGTAAGCACTTCTCCGAAGGTCAGTAAGCTGGACCATCACACTTCCTGCTGACACCGTTTTTAAAATAACTGGATATGTTTTCACACATGCACAGAATCCATAGATTCAAATATGCTTGTTGGCCAAATGTTCCGGAAGTGAACAGAACATGAGCTTTAAGGACTTCAGCGTGATCCAGTGGAGTTTTGCCAGGTGCCAAAATCGTTAATATTAGTGAATGAGTGTTACATGCATGCCTATTACAAACAAGTACAATTATAAATTTGTGTGTATATATTCATTCCTAGTGTTATGAAACAACATTTATGTTCTCACAGTATCCTTTCTGAAAGTGGGTCTGTGGAGTGAAGCAGGATGGCCTGAGAATGAAGACCAAGCCATCTGAGGTCTTCATTTATGTTTCATATTTAATTGCGATGAAGAATGACTGGCAGCCACATCAGCATCCACAAATTAATGACACCCAGCTGGAATGACATTAAAGATCCTTGTGAGCAGAGCGTACACACAATACAGCTGGGCTGAAAGGAGATCCACAGGCTTCCTCGTAGATGGAAGGTCTGCAGTGTCGTCTTCGGCTCAGTTTTTATGCTTGTTTTGTTTAATAAATGAGTCTACAGTTTACATTCCCGAACAGCCAAATGTCTCAGCCTGGTCCGTTTTTTTTTTTTTTACCTTTCCAGTACCCAAATACACAGAGGTTTCTAAGCAACGGAACAAATCGCAAGTACAACCACACAGTATCCCGTGAAGGCTGAGAAATGGAAACATCAAACAACCTATATTTCCTCCTAGTTACATTTGCCTCCTTAACAGTCTATTCAAAACCACTTCTTACCTCTTTACACAGTTGTATTGTTATCTTAAAAGTAAACCTTTCCAGATGGTTTCTCCACACAATGCAGGAAAGTTCTCTTGGAGATAATAGCCTTGGAAATGAAGATGGCATTGACCTTATGTAATCTGATTCCACTGGGTAGAAACGTCAGGCAAAACGATGAATGACTTAACGGAGGAGGTGTACCAGGCAACAATACAGCCAAACCCAAGTTACTCAAATGACTGATGATTTACGGACATGTCAGAGATAAGACAGCCACGAGAAACTTATAAGCCAGCGGAAATATATGAACTGCCCTGCTTGGGGAATGATGGGAGAAAGCAAGTCGGGTGAGAAAGAGGAGAAGATAGATTACGCCACGAGAGATGAGGAGCAGGAGGAGTCAAGAGTGAGCAACCACGAGAAGGGAGAGCTCCAGCCAACTGAGCAAAACAATAAATATAAATTAACTGGCATTAACCAGTAAGGACACCATATTAACCAGTAAGGAGACCATAACTCCTAATGGTTAGGCTACATTGTTCCACAGAGACCTTCAGCAAGTGTTTCTGTCGCTTCAGCTAGTCGTCGATAAATCATATGGCGCACGGCTTGTTGTCGTGCCTTTTTAATCCTGCCTGCGCTCTGTTGTCGGCCCGCTGGGCATCTGACCGTGAATCAGACCTTCAGCTGGCCAGCTGTGGCAGAGATGGCATAGATACGTTCATTACAGTCAATGTCAATGGCCCAGAACTACTCATTGATCAAAGGTTCATGTCCTTCACCACCACATGGCCTGTTGCTATGTAAGGACAGGCATCTACTATGTTTGGGTCACTTATGTTCTTTTTTATTAATAATGTCATTCAGGGGAAATAACTTGATTTAAATAACCAAGCCCTGTGGCCTTCATCCTCCAGGGTCATGTGACTTCTGTCTCAGCTGTGTGTGTGTGTGTGTGTGTGGGCAGATATATATTTACTTTTTGGGGACCAAATGTCCCCACAGTGTGATAAAAACATAGGCAAAGTGTATTTTTGCCTATTTTCTGCCTGCCTACAGGGTACAGCCAAGCCTCTTATGCAAAGGTGCCATGGCAGAATACAGTTACAGCCTCTCACCATTATCGGTGTATGAGTCTTGATGGCAGACTGCCTTCAAACAACTAACCAAAAAAAAAAACTGCCAAATTCATGCATGATAAACTTCTGTTAGATATCCAGGTGAAACACTGAAAACGTCATTTACCTAACGCCGGGGAAGTCGCCTCTTTTTGTGACTGCTGCATTTGCGTTTAAAAACGCAGACATAAGCCTCCATTTTCACTTTTCATCCACTTTTCTACCCTGGAGTTTACAACTGGCAAAAACGGAGACTATTGACGACGCTCTAAGAGCATTGAAAAGCACTCTGATTGGTTCCTACTCCTCCTGTGACCGATCCCTGATTTGATCCCAGGAGTTATACCCTCTCATCGGAAGTAAACAGTACTCCAACATGGCGGATAGGAAGGAGGTCCCCCCCCCCGATATACTCCACCGATGGATAAAAACCTGTTATTTTGACCCTGGGGGTTAAGCTCAGTGACTGCAGTCAAAAAACTGAAAATGGCAAAAGTCGTGTGTTTCGTTTGGTTAACTCATGTTTAAGGTCAGTGCTGGGTTTTGGTTAAGGTCATCAGGTTGGGATTACGGTTTCGATCATAGAAATGAGTCCCCACAAAGATATGAGTACAGGTGTGTGTGTGTGTTTGCGTCTTTTTCTCTCTGTATGTACAGGTATATACATATGTGTGTGTGTGTGTCTATGTATATGTGTGTGTTTGTGTGTGTGTGTGTGTGTGCGCGCGCATGCAGAGTTCCGCCCCGCATCCAAAAGGTGAGCAGTCAGGTGCTTCAGTGTCGCTCCCCAGTGGCCCTAGTGTGCTTCTGCATATTAGTGAGTATCTGCACTGCGATGGGCTGACTTCCTGGCATCAGTGTTAACCTGAGTGTCACCCTGCACTGGATAAATCCGTATGCAGAAGGGACTGAATTCATTACCGGCAGAGTCAGTGCTGTATAGCAGAACAAGCCCTTGGAGAAGAACTCGTTCTGGCTAAATATACACATCCCCCATTCTTGTGCCCTATGCGGTCAGCGACAGGCTCCAAACCCCCCACCCCCCATGACCATATCTAACATGGTCCAGGTGTAAAATGAATGGATAGTTTGAGTCTGGACAAGGGATTCTTGATTTCTTTATTTATCAACAACAACAATAATAATAGTAATAATAATCAAAATCCAGCACGCGTAATTGCAGTAGGACGAAATCCCACACCGTGTCTTACTCTTAGCGTGGGTTTATCTTACCATAACCATTTAAGTCACTCATCATAACGGCATCAGATAAATAAATAAAATAAAAAAACAAGGATTTTTCATTTGTCTTCAAAAAGCACCCGGCACCAATCAAAAGGTCAAAGCACTTTGAGGCATGAGATTTAGTATAAAAGGCCTTTAGTTTTCTGTCATGTGCAAATACAAGGACTAGTTTTCAAGGGGAAAATCGGATCAAACACGAGGCTGTTAAAAGTTGTGGTCGAGAGCTTTCACTTTGTGGCCTCATACTTTGTGGCCAAAACAGGCTCTCGAGGGATATCCTTGATGCTTTGTGTGCAAATATAATCACTGGCATGTTACTTGATGTCAGAGACTAAGAAGTGCTTTGACCTGCGCACCGCATGACACGCAAGTTGCATGTTCGTTCACGGTCTGGCTGCAGCCATAAATCTCGTCTCCTGAGAAGCAGAAGACCCATTCATCTGTCTCCGCTGACAGAGGGTGTTAATTAACCACGATCCCTTGCAGAGGTACTTCGTAATCTTCAGCGTGGAGGTGCCAGGATTCAGGGAAAATGAGAAGGCCATTTACGGGCAAGGATAACATTAAAATGCATGATCACCATCTACTTTTGTTAAGGTGTCTCCCACTTGTTCAATCCTCTAATTGATAAAACTCTCCGATTTATTTTCAAAAATCTGTTCTGTTCTATGACAGAAACAAAGGGGGAAAAGGAGAAATTTAATTTAGATCTTATGGTAATGCCATTTCAGAAGATGGAGATCACGAACATAATGTGGCATTTATCCGACATGCATCTTTTAGATCCTGACACCCACCTGAGATTTTCAATGATTCCTCGCAAGAACAATATGAGTCAAAGCAAGTAATGAAAGTGTCATCCCTGCCTTGCAGAGGATCTTGTTTTCCATCCAAGACAAATGGAACAGGAAACCCAGAAATTTATACTACAATGTCCTTCTTCATCTCTTATCTCTGAGTTGAATTAATTCATAATTATGTTACCTGTTATCACTGCAGATGTCAACAATTATAAGAAGAAAATGTGGGGAAAAAATCAAAAAATTGTACAAAAAAAAATAAAAATAAATCAATGCCAGAATATAAAATGGGTTGACCAGAACGATGACATGGTACCATTTGTTGAATTTAATATGAGCTGAAAACCCCCAGACCAAGCCTTAAAGATCAAACAACAAAATGGAGGCCGTGCTGAACAAACCAAAGAGAATGAAAATCATACGACTCAGGACCGATGAGGCCAGTTCCAGCATGACAATGGCTCAGAGTGTAGTGAGAGTGTCATTTTCAGGCCGTAATTACCTCAGCCTCAAATCCATTAAAGTCTTACAGAGTCATTTGTTTTTTGCTTTGTTTAACTCTCCTATTAAGCTGCCGGTGAATTTGAGACATTTCAGTCTGTTTGACAGCAGAACTGGTATATCTATTAGGTTCTTGCTTAATCTTAATTACTTCGCTGAGGCTGATGAGTATTATGATGTTGTAGTGTGTTTTGGAAGGTTTGTTTACACGTTGTACTGGAAGATAATTTTATGGGTTATGTACGTGGAATTTTGCAAAGAATCTCTCTAGTTACAGTATTTGCTTTACTTTGAGTGGTTATAACCGACTATCCGAGTTCTCCTTTTTTTGAATATTACTGACAGACATTCTACAGAATGTGGATGAGAACTGAAGAGGCCAGTTTCTGAATGGTCACATAAAGGAAGCATTCTCAGAGGTGGGGGACATCTCAGAGGAGGGGGACATCTCAGAGGTGGTGGGGGACATCTCAGAGGAGGGGGACATCTTAGAGGAGGGGGACATCTCAGAGGTGGTGGGGGACATCTCAGAGGAGGGGGACATCTAAGAGGAGGCGGACATCACAGAAGAGGGGGTCATCTAAG
>JAODJX010000051.1:1637111-1649208 GCA_026776945.1 Isichthys henryi
CCCCCCCCCCCCCCCCCCCCCCCCCCCCCCCCCCCCCCCCCCCCCCCCCCCCCCCCCCCCCCCCCCCCCCCATCTCAAAGACTGATTGTAGATTATTTGGAGCACGATTCTGCCACGGCTGTTCCTTCATCAAACGAGATCGGCGGAAATGCGGAACTAGGCTACAAAGAAGGGATTCGGGAAACCTCAAAATGCAAACGCAGGAGGATCCGCATCATAACAGCAAAGCCTAAGGCAGACCGGCAGCATCCCGTGTAATCGAAATGGTAGCAGGACCTACAAGATCGTACTCGTATCTCTGGTACGTAACCAGCATCTGAACCGAGCCAACAGAGAAGATTATAGAGGTGATGTGTCCCGGAGAATTGTTTTGATAACCATGACGTCAGACCCGCCTGACGTGCAAGAGCAAAGCTACATGCAATCAAAGGTATACCGACAACATGGGATGGTGTAACTCGTGTACAATTCCGGCCCTCATATTTCAATGGATGAATTCCTTGTTCCGTTGAGGAGATGCCGTTCCTTCAGGCAGTGCGTGCCAACGAAGTCGGCGACGCGTCATCAAGAATCTCGCCAGCATGGAATGCAGAGTCTCGCTATGCATACTGAAGTCGATGCCGGAGAACCATCTGGAGGAACAGCTGAGAAGAGTCATGAGATGCAGGTGCTGCTGGATATAAGCAAGAGCCCTGCAAGGTCATTTGGCAACTTCACCGCATTCTGACTGGCAGTTGAGCTACGCAAGAGGAACAGAGGACGTGTGAGTCAGGGTAATTTTGCAAATTCCTCCTGAAAGTCCGTAAATTTTATTGCGTTACCCCAAGAAAAACAAGAAGAGGTGTATCCCTGAAGTCAAGCTAAGAAGTGACAATAACCCTGAACGCAGAGCTCCTCCAAAGAATGGCTGGTAAATGATAACCAAGACTGTTCAGCCGTCTTCGTGGAGGTGTGCATGTTCCGCTTACATACTCTGGGCCAAAACAAGCTGGCGCAATGACAAGTAATTCCTGTGGGATTTTGGAAATCTCCAGGTCCAGGGGTAAGGCTGAGTACCCCGATCCCCTACGGGTGCCCCCACCACCCACAGCGTTCTAGTTAAGCCACTGGAGGGAGGCCACGTCCTGAACAGCTACAGTGAGCTGAGGTCTCAGGAGAAAAGAGAAACAGCAGTGGCACCATATGCAAACAAACAGGTGAACGAACAAACAAGCCACAACAAGAGTGGTAGCAGCAGTAATAATAACAATTACAATAATAATAATAATAATATAAACTAATGTGAAGGGATCACTTGAATGTGGATATATGAAGCTCACTGGTCAATTTTAGCAAAATCAGTCAAAAAGAAAATCCACTCAAAGAAGACTATTTAACGTTAACATTTTTTTTTTTTTTTGCAAAAATTCTCCATTTAGTTGTCAAATCGACTCCCACTCTGCCTGAATATGCTACCGTTAGCGTCTTCGGAATGCGTCCCAATCGCTGCTGGTGCCACAGACACAATCCTCAGTGGTGAGTAATCTATTGTTCGGCCGTAGAAAGGACTATGGGCCGTCTGGCGGAGACCTGAATGCGGCGGTGAACTTTCAGCGTGCTGCTTTACTATGAGCTAATAGATATGCCTGCTCATAATCCACCTCAGTCGCACCAGCGCATGTATCTCTGCCTTTCTGCTCTTGTAGGTACATAATGTCCCCAGAAGAATGGGTTCTCCTGAAGAACAGGCCATGTGGGGCGAATGACGAGGCCTCATTATACAACTTCTCCTTCCTGACGGAACTAAAAGAGCCTACATATGCCAAAACTTCACATTTTCTTACTTTTCAATGGGATGCACTCACAAGTCCTCACAACTCTATGTCTATGTATGTACTCTGTGTGTGTGTTTCTGTGTGTGTGTGTGTGTGTGTGTGTATGTGTTCTTTGGTAGTCATATATGCAAATCAAAGTGTTCTTAATAATTCCTAGATCTTCTCATGTGTAATTCGGGAGCATGAATAAGATTTTGTCTGATGTCCTACATATTGAGCTAATCGCTGAGAGCACGGTCTCTCCAGTCCCTTTCCAGATCTGTGGTAGCTGCAGGAGTGAGACACCCTGTATTCATGCTAAAAAAAACCCAATGGCAGCAACCCATCGGGGACTGAATTCTATAAAAATATTATACGACTGTGCAGGGTAACCGTATTAAATATGAACAAATGACAATGGCAAGTAACTTTTGTATAGTATAGTGGCGTGTCTAAAATACTCATTTTTCTTAAGAGAAGTGATCCTTTACGGCGTGCTTGCAGGGAGTGCTCGAAAACGGGCTCCTTCTGTTCTGCTCTAAACGCACGAGAATTACAGGGCAACAGAATTACGTGTGAGAGCGGTTATGGATTATGGAATGAAAGACTAATGATTTTGCACCTGAGAGGTATAGCACGTCTATTTGACGTTAAATCCCACCAGCGGATGGCGTACTCTCCTGCCTTCCTTTGTGTTAATTGCAGGAATGGCCATGCAATTATGTAAAGCACATACGAGAAGCATAATTCTTTTTCAGAGGGCTCGTAATCCACAAGAGGACTTTCAGCACCTGGTGTAGGAGGTAGAAATGCTACTCTAGTTCGAGTCAACAATGGCCGTAAATGGGACAACGCAGTAACATGTGAAAGGAATCCATAGATGCAGGGTAGTACGCTGGAGGCGCGAGTGGGAGGACTGGGAAATGTTCCAGGAAACCACAGGTCACAGGGCTGGAAGAGGAGATCCTGAAGATACGTTACCCAGATAGGGCATAAAAGTTACCTGGGGGAAGGCGCATGCCTACAGACAGGCAGCCTTCTCAAAGGGATGGCATGGGGGTCATGTGGACCCCGCCAATCAATGTGGGCCGCAGATGTCGCTGACCCTCTCTGCTCCAATCCTGCCAACAGCCCCATTAAGACCAAAACAAATGATGGCTAGGCCCAGAGATTTTCATGGGGAAGGGGGGCACCAGTGCAGGTTACTGGTATTTCATCCTGGGGTAGGAATTTGGGCATGTTGGGTGGGCACCAGTGCTTGAACCGTGTCAGTGGTCGCATGGGGCGGGGGGAGGTGGCAATGAGGGGGGGATGGGAGAGCCCTTGTGTGAATGAGGAGGTTGTTCCCCCCTCCCCCAGTCCCCTTGTGGTGTCAACTCTGGTTAAGAGCGACGGCTCTCACCTTCTGCTGCGGCGTGGATTTGAAGTAACATTACAGATTTTAATTGAGATAATTATCTGTTACGAGTTGGGCATATTGTCTTTCCGGGGGGGGGGGGGGTGGGAAGGGTTGTCCTCACAAGGCATGTGGCATGCTTTTTAGTGCACAAGAGTGAGCACGCCTGCACGGTGATCGCCAAGGAAACGGAGAGCGAGGCAATTTAGATAAAATTGGCCGCAGTAAATGACACCCGATTACCATCTTAAATATACTGTCAAAAAGCAATTTGTGTCTCACATGCTAGGGGCTGGAAATTTGCATCTCATTAAGATGGGATATCGTTTAGGTCGCCGATTCTTCGCTTCAGATCCCTCTTAGACACCCACTAATTTAGGCACCTGGATCTGAATGTGTACATTTTAGCTCGGTGTTACGTGCACGCCGCCCAATTCGCTTGCCCGTTACCGCGCAGGAAGCACCTTCTACTTCATCGTAATGCCGCCTTCCAGATTATTAACTAAAGGAGAACCGAAAACACGTCGCCTATAAATAATTGGATGAAGCTTCTAAAGCGAGAGAGGAATGGATAATGAGAAAGGGAGGGAAATATCAGACCATGTCTTCCTTAGGATCAAATTAATATATGCATATTGCAGGCTTTGTCTCACTGGTGTTGTTATTACTGGTATTGATTGGGTCTTATCAAGATAGCTGTGTGTGTGAATATGAAATATGTATGTGTCAAAATACTACGCTGCCTGTACACAGACAGACATGAACGCACATATAAACAAAGGAGAATGATTATTAATGTAATCCAAATACAAGCAAACCAGACCAGGATGAGGAATTTGAAGATGGTTGGATGGATGGATGGACAGACAGACAATCATTTGTTTTAATAAAATCCATTGTGCTGATTTCTTCAGTCATAAATAACTATGACATCATGCATTCTGCGGTGCCTCTAAGGTTATCGTGTTGGCCCCAGTACTCTGATTAGTTTTATATATTCAGGCTGAAATACCTGGCATGTGTTAACGAACTGCTTGGCCGAGCTCCTTTAATCCAAACCTGGTATTAGTTTAACACGTTTATAAAGAGATCAGACTGTTAGAGTAAGACCGGCTGGTAGGAATTCCCCTGGGAGCGGACATTGATGTTTACCAATCTGACAAACCGTTTAATTAAAAGAAGATAAACAAGGTTTGCGTATTACTACTACATGAAATAATAAGTCATCGGGATAATTAATCAAGGACCAGGCAGACAAGTAACATTTACAAAGAGATTACATGCATTGTGGGTCACCGACCTGCAGCCATCCCAGGAAGGAGTGTCATGTGACTGGGGTTCTAGGTGCTGATTCGTCGCCTGTCCCAGATTCCAAGGTTATGGGTAAATTGGTGTGTCAGTTTGGTTTTGCCCCCGCCAAGCTGGACCACACCCAGAAGGTACTGGGGCATTTTGGTTCCCTTCCATCACGATGCACCTGTCCTCTTTATTTTCACATCCGCACAAATGGCTGCCTTATTTCTGGCTTTCATACTTGGTGTCATGTTGACTCCCTCCCTGCCCAGACTCCTTTATTCCTGAAAAGAGACACCCCCTCCCCCCAAAACACCATTACCCTTTTCCTTATTATACTCTTTTTTTCGAGGTTGAACTGAGTATCCGTGACGTAATTACTGCACACTAATAATTTAACTATTTTAAACTTCCACAAATGTGTGTTGCAACTGATAAGGTTCCCTTTTCCCTGTTTTTCACATAATAAGATATTAAGTTTGTAATAGATTCAGGATTCGAGGGGTTATTCATCATATACACAGCTATACAGGTGCAACATGCAGTGAAATGAAGAGAATTAGCAAGGGAGATAATGGAATTAATTTAAATATAATATGAAGGGACAGTACAGAGTTACAGTGGGTATGGATGAGGTTTAAGTTCAGATGTTTGTTGGCATGTCAGAGATCAGGATCCTGGTGGCCTTGAGGCAAAAAACTCGTCTTGAGCCTGATGTACAGTATGAAGTATCATAGTAATTAATTTATGTATTTTGTAGACATTTCAGAAGTTCACAGCTTTCAAATGGTCTTAAATAACACCAATAAATGGCACCGCTCCAAATACCACGCAAAGGAATATATTATGTTGTACAGTCAGCATCGATAGTCGAGTAAGAATCAATAAACCAGCCAATGAGATCCCACCCTGCTGTACCAAAGGGTTTAATGTGCTTCAGAAGCCCCTAAGAATGATGATTTGGTCTAAATTAGCCCCACCCACATCAGCACCTGCCATATGGTTTTACTTTGGATTAACCGAATTTTCCTCCCAACACTAATGTTACTGGTGCGAGATACAAACACACTTATGTCAAATGAGATCTCTGTGCCTATTTAAAACAGGTCACTTTCACTCAGTCTTTTGTAAGAATGCGATTGAATAAAAATCTCGACATGAGGAAAAAAGAAATGAATAGTTACATACCCTGCAATTATAATTTGCAATCAGCTTCCATTTTGCAGACATTTTGCAGCACTGAGGCCCTTCAGCTAAAGTAAAGCCCTGCTTTTCATAGAGGCTAACTAACGGCGTTAGAGAACAGCGGCACGGAGGTGAGGTAATCAGCCATAGATATTTCTTAGACAGACAGGCAACCCCGATAACCATCTGCATTTGCGGGGCTTGACATAAGCAGGAAGCTCTAGGCCTTATCTCTGTAGCCCTGCTCACCGGGGACCTCAGCAGACTCATTCAATATCCCGTCTGTTTCGGGATCTCTGGCTGCGCACCTTGATCCAGCACGTAGCTTCGGATACCGAAGTGCGAAAAAAAAAACTGTCCTGCGCATGAAATCAAAAGCCAACAATGGCGTGTGAACAGCAACGCTGATTGTACATTGTCTGGCTTTGTGGGAATTACAGCGTGTGGGAGCGGCGGAGGATTAACATCTACGGACAGAACTGATGGCTTCTCAGACTGGGCGGCCGTTGATTGCTTGTTATTTGGGTTTAATAACAGCTTATAGCTGGCGGCCGATGGGGCACGACGTTGGCTGTACGGTTTCAGGTGTACGCCGACTGATCTGGCGGATTTACGCTAATGCACTAAGTGCAGGCTTTATACTCCGCACATTACGGCTGCTGCCACCGCAGCTCCAGCGTCTGCTAGGCCTGCGCTTCTACACGCAATAAACACGGTGCGATTACCGCATGGCGGCCTGCTGGCTCCATATCATAGCGTCATGGAAACTCAAGTAATGATCTGGCTGTGTAATATAGCTCCATGAAGCTGAGGTTCTTATTACACAGAAATTCATCCATATCTATCTGCACTCTATGGACAAAAGTATTGGGACACGCCTGGTAATTACAGGAATAAGCCACACCCACTGCTGAAGTATAATTAAGCACACAGCCATGCGATCTGCAGTGTCAAACAATAGCAGAAGAATGGGGGGGGGGGTCATACAGAAGAGGTTAGTCACCCTTTCCAGCAAGTCGGATCTCCACATTTCTGTCCTACTAGAGCTGCCCTGATCAACAGCGAGTGACGTGACTTTGAAGTGGAATCATCTGGGAGCAAGTTCATCTGCAAAGTGTGGGCCACACAAGCTCACAGAAAGGGCCCTGATCGCCCAACATTAATACCCAACCTGAATGGTAGCAAATCCCACCAGCAATGTCCCAGCATCTTATGAGAGGCCTTAACAGAAGCATAGAGGCTATTACAGCAACTAAGCATTAGTCAGCTTCACATTAATACCCTTTGATTCAGAGTGAGATGTTGGACAGGCTGGTGTCCCAATACTTTTGTCCATATAGTGTCTGTCTGTCTATCTATCTATCTAATCTCGATACCCTTAATCTGCAGGGGTCATCCTGTCAATCCTTACTCATCTACAGTCACATACCAGTATATCATGGATGGAAACACAATCCTTAGCATCGGCTGGGATGTTGACAGTGCTCCGCAAATATGTCAGCATGGACAAAGTATCCGGGCACCTCAAGTCAAGGCAAGTCAGGGCAAGTCACGTGGGCTTTGCTGTCATCATACCCACGGCCAGTGAGACTGCTTGGCCACTTCAGGCGCCACCTTCTGCTGATTTCACTTTGTCTCAGACAGGGACTCTGGCGGTGAAGCTTTCATAGGCGATCACAAGAGCTTTGAACGGTTCTGGTCACACCATCCATACAGAGGTGTACAGTGGCATGGAGTAACATCTCCACAGGACTGCAGTGTGACATACTGTACAGGGGGCAAGGTTACAGTAATATAACGTGCAAAACGCAGGACAGTGCAAAACAGAGCAGCTGCACATAGGGGATTATATGATCCCGGTGCATGTAAAAAATAACTGCACTTTCCTAATGACTTCATAATGCATTCATAGAACATCCATAAGCAGCATGTAAGTATACCTTAACATCCTAACATACCTTAATGGCTTTAATAAATATTTGCTCATAATAAGAAAAATTATATGATAACAACAAACATTATAATCATATAATGTTTGTTATTAATATATATTAAGGCTGTTGAAGTATGTTAGGATGTTAAGGTATAATTACATGCGGCTTATGGATGTTCTATGAATGCATTATGAAGTTGCACTGGATGTTCTATAAAATCATTATGAAGGTGCACTGAATTTTCTATGAATGCATTATGAAGGTGCACTGAATGTTCTATGAATGCATTATGAAGGGGCACTGAATGTTCTATAAAAGCATTATGAAGGTGCACTGAATTTTCTATGAATGCATTATGAAGGGGCAGTGAATTTTCTATGAATGCATTATGAAGGTGCACTGAATTTTCTATGAATGCATTATGAAGGTGCACTGAATTTTCTATGAATGCATTATGAAGGGGCACTGAATGTTCTATGAATGCATTATGAAGGGGCACTGAATTTTCTATGAATGCATTATGAAGGGGCACTGAATTTTCTATGAATGCATTATGAAGGTGCACTGAATTTTCTATGAATGCATTA
Source organism: Isichthys henryi (assembly GCA_026776945.1). NCBI lineage: Eukaryota > Metazoa > Chordata > Actinopteri > Osteoglossiformes > Mormyridae > Isichthys > Isichthys henryi. The sequence goes on from JAODJX010000051.1 coordinate 1,645,300, forward strand.
TGAAGGGGCACTGAATTTTCTATGAATGCATTATGAAGGGGCACTGAATGTTCTATGACTGCATTATGAAGGTGCAGATAATATGAAGTATTACCAAATAAGTAAAACAGTACCATAATGTGGTGGAATAAATATAGTAACAATGACAAAATAAATAATAAGCTAAAATCACCACTGCCACCCACGTCATGTGATCCTGGTGATCTGGTACGGGATAATCCCCAGTGCTCTAATCCCATCAGCCCTTGCTAGAGTGATGAACTGCCATGACACAGGGGTGTAAGATGCCTAACCCCGCCAGGCCGCTCAGTGGGGCCTTGCTCTGCACCACACGCTTTCCACTCATGCTGGAATGTTCCATTTATGCAGGATCACGGGGGTGTATCTTGCCAACATGCCGCGGCCTCTGATATCGTTTATTATTAGCGGTGGCGCCCAAAGCCGGCGACACTGAGGCCTGAGCTCTGCGCGGTGGGGTTAGATGGCTCCGTCCGGACTGCGTTGGCGTGCCGAGGCGACCGCAGGGCAGGCGCGTAGCCTCATCGACCCGCGCCGCCAGCGAGTGGGGGAAGGAGCCAGTGCTGTGTCCTTCAGCAAATCCTACCGAGAATCTCTGGGGAGGCCTGGAAACTGCTGGCTGCAGCGATTCCTGGTGAGCTTGATTGAATCCATCTAGGGGGACGGCTGGAAGGTTCCGGGCGCCAGCATGTGCATCCGTACAGACCACCCTGAGGAGGAGGCCGTTCACCCCTGGAGAGTGCTCCACTCACACCGCCACACATCACTCTGGGCCTAACCAGGCTCACGCATCCAGCCCCTCAGCTTCTCCTTATTAGATTCAAGCCATATTAAACCAGTCTTACTGTCCTCAACCTCAGACTTCAAGTTTAAATTAATTACAGTACATTCCAATTACAAATCAAATACTCAGTCATCTAAAGCAAATACAGGACACCTTGGGGCGGATCTTTTCTGAGTTATGGCACCAGATATTGTACAGGCACATTTCCAGGAATAAGTGATGGGGATGGAAACAGAGCATTGAAGAGGGACTTTAAAGCAGACAAGTGGCAGCCTCTAATTTCACTTTTACATGCTATTCATTTTGCTCAGAAAGAAGGGTTAGCCAGAGCTAAATAAGCCATTGGTGAAATCATTTTGTGATTTGAGATTGGAACTGACAACCTACCGATTACAGGCACAGCATCCTATCCTGCTGAGGCACACAGCGCCCTGTCGGCCCGCTGGGCTCTGACACACATAGTACAGTCGAGGGTCCACTCCATGACTGTGCCGAAAGTAAGAGACTGCGTTTGTAACTCTACACCACAATTAATCTCCCCTTCTCCAAAAACCCCCCACAAAAACACAGACGGCATCGGGTGATTGGCTATTAGTGCTCGCGCTGCTACCCATGCACTATAATCTAGAGGAGCGTCACAGAGCCCCTTTAATTATCCTGATATTTAAAGCCTGGCTTTCATTAACATATTTACATTCAATCAGGGAGCATGATTCTGCAGATAATCAGCCCTTTCCGCATCTTCTTTTAATTAGCCAAATCAAATTTAGCGTGATTAAAACAGCCATTTTTCATCACCCCCCTCCCTGCCCAAGCCCCACCACCAGCCCTCCCCGACCATAAACTGGCACCGACTGGCATCACCCGATCGAATCCGCTCCGACGGAGCCCATTGGGGGCACGGCGACAAGCTATGGATTTCCGTCAGCGCTCCGGGTCTCGCCCGCGGATTCCCGCCTAGACACCCGGTGAGAAGAGACGAAAGCAAAGCGCCCACTTTGGGTGCCTGGCACTTTATGACTCAGAAAGCGGAGGCCTCGTTCTAGGCGTCATGAAAGAGGCCGACTTGAGATGTAGCTCCTGACTGAAGCTCTCCAGCCAATAATGAGAGGATGGTGGGAGCAGGAAGATCACTGGGGAGATTCCTACTGTTTGATGGGACCGGGAAGCCTCCGTCTCCAATACAAGATGCGGAACCTGCACAGGCACTGGTTTCTCTGCACACAAACAATCGAGAAGCAGGAACATGACCTCATAGCGGGAGGAAGACACGGGGATTATGGGAAAAATCCAAGATATACTATTAGCAAAATCTCCACAGCCTCCTTATGATTACAAGAGAAACATTTGGGAGGATAAAAGTGCTGATGTCATGAACACTATACATATATGTAACATGCCACTATTATATCACTCATTTTTATGTATACAGTCTCATTATGGTGGGATTCATAACAAAAAAAAATAAAAAATACTTGGTTCAAAACTTAAAACAATTTTGTAATGTAATAACAGTTCATAATCTTCTGTAATCAAACTATGTTGTGCAGGAGAAAAAACGAAAAAACCATGTTTGTGATATTCGCTAACTACTGCAATGCATGATGGGTACGATATTTAGAGGCTATTTAAACTACTCATCGTCCGCAAGCTGTTGCAACTGGGGTGTCAGTTTGAAAACGGGGGGGGGGAGCGTAGTCCATTTTGCCCCAGGGCCCAGTTTACAGTTGTTCTGCCACTGGAAAAATCCTTCACAGGAGGAGGAAAAAGAAAATTTAAGGGAAAAAGTCACTTACGTTCGATTCAATTTTAAGTAGGCTGGGCGCAAAGGACGCACACAAAGGATTCATTATGGGAATATCGGTGATGAAAGCGAAGTCGTTCCGAGCCTTTGAAGGGAGATCTATAAGACAGCACCATGCCCTCGATTCCGGGCCAGGATGGAAACGCTGAGGTTTTATTAAGGACTCCTGGAACCACTAGATTAACAGCCAAAACCGCTGGCTACTGGTTCTAAGTGTCGTGCTGATGATTAAAAAATTCATAAAAATCTGCACATGTAATATAATTAAAAATATGCAACAGAGGCACTACTGGCAAAATCGATCCTCTGGGGGTATTAATTGATCTGTCTGGAATATAGATGCAGACGTGTTGCACACGTCTGAGGTAAAGATAACTGCATGCCTGTAATATACTGTAATCTGTTTTGTCTGTATGTCACGCTGGACAAAAGCATCAGCTGAGTAAATGAATTAAACGACTGTTTTATTCCTATAATCATTTCCATTTTGTGTTTGGAACCTGTACAAGTGAGGGTCCGTTAGGGGACAGAAATACCTCCCTCCCCAATGTAAGAGAATTTATCATATGCTAATGCTATTAGCACAGAAATGGACAGCTTGTCTCCAGGTGCGTGTGTGTTTGTGTGTGCGTACAGGAGTCTGGTCACATGAGCATAACATCCCGACTTCGATATTGCCTGGGGTTACAGCAGGAGTCTGGCTATGAATCTGGGTCCATTACCCTGGTAACCTGTTTGGCAACCCCAACCCCTCACCAGGAGTGCACTGCAAGCAAAGCCAGGTGAGCACAGGTGTCACTGGGGGTAGGGGTTTTCTCGAGCGGGGCCTCTCCGTGACTCGCCGTCACCCGAATCCCAGGGCAGGCGTCAGGCCAGATTAAAAATGCATGTCCCCACCACGGTCGGCGTAATGGTGGCTGTCCCCATTCGTTACCTGTCACCTCCACCTCCCTGCAGCACCAGAGAGTGGTGGTGGGGGGGAGGGGGGCAGATGGAGCATGCTGTGAGCGGCAGCGAAACCAGGGTGGGGTCAGGGGAAGCTTGGGGGCACTGGGGGCACCCATCAACCGGATTTACAGCGTGTACGGCGACATCACTATGCGTGCTTATACAGGAACATCCTTCTGTTTATATTACCGTTCCCTTTACGCTCTTGTCTTGTTTCCTAAAGCTCTTGTGGATTAAATTACCCAACATGAAGGAAAGGAGAATGAAGTTCTTAGAGCCCATAGTGTTATGACAGCAGCTCTTCAGGGGCCGGTGAGGGGCTATTCCCCAGGCGCGCCGGCCTCCGCTCGGAGGT
>JAODJX010000051.1:1656410-1667777 GCA_026776945.1 Isichthys henryi
TCAGTGTATTTCAGTGCATTTCAGTGTGTTTCACTGTGTTTCGGAGTATTTCAGTGTATTTCACTGTGTTTCGGTGTATTTCAGTGTATTTCACTGTGTTTCGGTGTATTTCAGTGTGTTTCACTGTGTTTCAGTGTATTTCAGTGTGTTTCAGTGTATTTCAGTGTATTTCAGTGTATTGTACGGCTGTGACTTGCACTTCTTGCCGGTCATTCGCTGGAAGTGCAGCCAGCCGTATGCTTGTGATGTATTGTCCGTCTGTGTTGTAGGTCGCATTGGACAAACGCATCAGCTAAACAGATACATGTAAATGCATCGTTAGTCACTGTTACACTTAGATTCACACCACATGACATCACATCGCAAAGCTAACTCCCCTGAATGTCCGCCTCACGTTATTTATGTCGTTATCTGTCAGCCGTGATGGACGGTCGTCTTTTATAGGCTGTCCCCCCCCGCCCCCCGGGGCTCCCTGTGACCCCGCTGCTGATAAGCGCTTGTAAGATGGATGGATGGATGGATGGATGGATGGATAGATGGGTGACTGCACCTGGTTAATTTACATATTGTGCTAGTTTGAAATGTGCCGTTTTAAAATGGAAAAATTGGATATCAGCAAAGACCCAAAGCCAGGGGGCACGTCTATGGGAACGGAAAGGGCCTTTTATTATCTTTTATTATAATATTATACACTTGTGAGAAACTAAACCCCATTGGGATACAGGCGCATCGATGTGCTCTAATTAATACAGATAAAGTCGAGACAATCCTTCACTTAGCAGACAAGGACAAAATTTAGCAAAGAACGGCAGATAGCATCATCTTATCGCATCTTGCGTCCCGTCTCCTTGGATACCGGCTGAGCATCCCCGCGTCCGAAGCCCTTAGGGCTCCATCCCTCCTAATTCCGTTAAAGGGCCGGTCAGGTGCTTTGAAACGTGAAACCGTTTAACTTCGACTGCAATGCAACAGGAAGGCTGATCTGTTTGTCTCTGAGTCACGCTGTTTTTACATGAAAAATTAATCTGTGCGCTGTAAGGCCCAGCTAGTTCGCCAGCGCTCGTATTAATCAAATCGAACAGGAGCGTGAGAATATATACAGCCTAACAAACATCGCCTATGCTTCAAAGCTCGCACATTAACTAACATGTTCTCATATTAGGGCTATTAAAATATTTTTCTTATGTGATATATGCAGCTACTCGTAAGGATATAGCCTAATCTGTAATTCACTATAAATCGTTATACCGTAACCTCAAAAGTAACTCATACTCGATGATACTCGAAAGTAGTAATTTTGAATTACATAAAAAAAACTGTTCATGTTTCGGTTTAGTTTTCTCTTCTGGGTCGCACGTTTCATATTCTCAGTCCAAAGCTAAAGAGATATATTGGTTCCAATCTCTGACGGGCCGAGCGATCTTTCATCATACCGAGCAAATCAGATCAAGGTCTTTCACGGCAAATAGACGGAGCAAACATTTCTTGTTATTACGGAAAATAATGAACGCATTATTCTGTATTATTGCCTTGGAAATTGCTGTGTATTTATATCGTAACCGTTATATAGTTACATATATTAATATTATTTCTTATACTTTATATGTTATGCAACATTAAATATTATTTTGAAATACAATATACTTCCTATATTAAATTAAATTCCACGCTGTGCTAGTGCAAGGATCTGCACGTCGGCGTAGGGTCCCGACCGGATCTATCCGGAAAGTTCCGAAGGCTCCGATCGAGCCGCGCCTGCGCCCTGAGGCAGAGCCGCTCGCTACCGGCTTGCGAGTTCGCCGCCGTGTCCGACCACCCGCAGCTTTATCTGCAGTGGATCCCAGAGGGGCCTCGAGGCAGACAGTGCGACATATGTTTGCGACCTGATCTCTCTGCCTCACCGACCCGTCGAGAATATGACTTTTAAGGCTTTGATTGTCCAAACGGAACAAAGAAATGCCACCGCACTATCAATGTATCAGTGCATTGACCCACGCAAGAATTATGTCAGTTTCCCAAACTACCACTTAGCCTGAATGTTAGTTTTTTTTCCTGAAACACAGAATATTATTATATATTATTATATATATAGATATTTTTCCATAGTTATATATGTATATTGGAAATAGCAGGGACAGTGCAGTGGTGAACTGGTTCAGCACATACGTCCGGAGTGAAAATGGCTTATAAATTCACAAACGCTGTACAGATGCACGCATATTGATACTGTCAGGGTGTGAAGCAGAAAGAAGTGTTCCTGCCATATCAGGAACCTCTTTGTGGAACTGATGAAGGAAAACAGAGCAGAAATGAGGATGGAGATGCATCGCTTGTGCAGCTCACTGTGGAGCCCTCAACCAAATCCCACCCCAGGTGTGAAGGCCGTCACCCACACTGGCACCACTGGCCCTGCCTTTCCCAGGGACCGAGACAGACACCAACAGCAATGGGAGAGCAGACGGTCACATTTACTTACCAGATGCATTTAGCCAAAGTCACGTACATTTCAGATGGTGCCGAGTCAGATGGTGCCGAGAGCAACTGGGGATTAAAGGCCTCGCTCAAAGGCCGAACAGCAAAAATCACTCTGCCAGCCCAGGGACGTGAACCAACAACCTCCAGATAACAGAGACTGCGTCCCAACCTGCTGAGCTGCACGCCTCCCCCATCCTGGTGAGGCTTTGGATCTGGGAGAGGGGGTTTCTCTTTCAGGCATTTGGCTCTGTTCAGTTTCAGCTGTGCCTTTTCAAAGCTGAAACAGCGGCTCGCTTCCTTCAAGGAGAGAATCCATTGCGACCCCACAGCCACACAGAAGACCCCGACCGCCAGGCGTTACAGCTTCAGCTGGGCTTCATCACGAAGCTCGCAGCCTCGCGGAAGACCCCGACCGCCAGGCGTTACAGCTTCAGCTGGGCTTCATCACGAAGCTCGCAGCCTCGCGGAAGACCCCGACCGCCAGGCGTTACAGCTTCAGCTGGGCTTCATCACGAAGCTCGCAGCCACGCGGAAGACCCCGACCGCCAGGCGTTACAGCTTCAGCTGGGCAGCATCACGTACCTCACAGCCTCCCCCTGAGCTCACCTCCGGTTCCTGTTTAACGTCACACCCTCCCTGCCCTGCTCCTCCCTCTTACCCCCCCCCCCCACCTGGGGGGGCATTAAACCATATTTAAGTTAACTTAATGCCCAGCTGCCCCTGAGGAATAACAAGGAGGGAGGTACCCGCAGAAACCCACCCGTTTTCATATTTGTACATCACCGAGTCGTTCCTGTGCTAAGATCGCCATGGCAACCGACCACACACCGAAATGCAGTCAGAAACATTATTTCCATGTTCTGTGAGGTATTGTAACAAGGGCTAAATGGCAGAATTATAGAAAGAACATAAACTTATAACAATATATGGTTATAACAAGCCAAAATGAATCATAATGCCAAGAAAGCAGATCATTTCAAACAGTTAACAGAATCCATCCATCCATCCATCCTTTGGACCCATAGCCGATGCCGGAATCTACAGGCATAAGTAAAGAATAAAGCAGGACAGGGCACTATTATAAAGGATTTCAAGTGATGGCACATTTCAGAGATCACGTATGACACTCAAAGAAATCCGATTGTCCAAATGTGCAAGTTTACTTTATGGACGGGAGCTCATCTTAAAGGCACCACTGAACACGGATCGGATGGAACATGAGCGTAAAAGCATGTGGAATTTTGGGGGGGGTAAACAAAAAATAGGTTAATTTCTTGCCTTAACTGTACTGAAATTCTATTCAGTCTCTAGCTAAACGTGGCCTGCTGTGACACTCGGGCTGTGTGTGATGTGTGGTGCTACAACTCGTGTGTAAGAAGCAGGCCTGCCCTGCACGCTATCCGATCAGGAGACACGTATTCTGCGTGTTTAATATTTCAAATCTCAATTAGGCGTAACTGCGACGCTGTTCAAGGCGCCGCTGTGGATGCGGGCGTCTGGGTCTTAAAGGGCCCAAGCATTATTTATCCATGAATGTCAGGAGGGAGACCCGCACAGCAGATGCTGCTCTTCAGTCAGTTTGACTGGGAGCTTAGCTGTCTGACAGGTTGATTTAACAGGCTCACATCACGGCCGTGTGTGTGTGTGTGTGTGTGTGTGTACTTTATGCAGGTGTCCGCTGGGTACTCTGCTCTCTTCCTGCAATGCAAAAACATGCCACTAGGAGAGTCGTATCCCTTTACTGCCGGTCTGGGATGGGCTCTGTGCTCCCTGGGTTGGGTAAGAACCAAGTTCACTGTGACCCGGTACTGAGTTTGAGGGACGGACAAATGGATGGATGGATGGATGGGTAAAGTGATAACGGATAAATGATGGATGGATGGACGAATGGATGGATGGATGGAATTATCATAGCTTTTTTAAGAAAATGTGCCCACTTTAAAGAAAAAGGAGACGTGTAATTAGCTGGTCTATCAAAATCAGACACTACAAATGGAAAATTCCGCATCCCATAAATAAAAGGGGCTCTGGAGTAAATAAATAAATAAATAAATAAGGGAAAGCACTATTAGGGAATGATACACTTTCCTCCATTATCGCTGAAAGTGGAGCATAAATATTTAAGTAACAGGAGGAACATGGAGCGGCCTGAGCTGGGGGGGTGGGGCGCAGACTCAGCACTCGGGCCGCATGCCCCCATGAAGGTTCCTTTGTGCTTCCCTCCAGCGTCCATCACTGTGTTTATTGGCCTTAAAGACATCCGGCCTGAACGGCCACAGACTCTCACCCAAGACACGGAACCCGTTGATGCTCGTTACATCTCAGGCGAGCTGCGCTCTGCTGACGAGGGTCACGCACTCGTCTCCTGTCATATGACGCGTCAGATTGTGTGTTCGTCATCATTAAGAAATAAGTAATAGTAGTAGTATTGTTGTAGTATCGCTACCGCGTTATATAATAATAATAATAATAATAATAAAAAATAATGTGATGAATTTCCCACAACCTTGACCAGAATAAACAGTGGATGGATGGATGGATGGATGGAGGGATAATTTCTTGTTTTTCTCTGCGAAAGAATTTCAAGACAAAAAAAACCCACTTTGTTAGAATAAGAGGTGCTGTTAAGAAATACAGTAATTAACCTTAAAAAGAAATCCTGTCTGAATACGCCCGCAATGTTAGAGTATTCAGATCCCACAGTGGCAATGATGTAAACAAAAGCTGAGAAGCTCCATGCCATTCAGGGAAAGGATAAAACAACACACGCACACACACACACACACACACACACACACACACACTCACACTCACACATGAGTCCCCTTCCTGCCAACTGTGCCTGTATTGCTGTTTCCTTCTCATCTCGTTCCCCTTAAGTGAGTCTCTTGCGTCCTCTTGGGCCCTGGGCTTTCATCTCTGACTGTCTCTCACAGCAGACGGAGCACCAGATTGGAGGAATCGCTGAATTCGTGACTGAAAAACAGTCCCGCTGGGTCGCCTACGTCTCCCCTACGTCACCGAGGCCGGCCGCCGATCGACAATCACATTAACAATAAAACGTACTCCATAAACAGTGCATTTGCATAACTGAGCGATAGCAGGCCGCGCTGTAAATTAGCAGGAGTAATTCTCCGTCCGCTTTCATAAATTCCACCGGCCCGCAGCTTGTAAACAAAGGGGTCTCCCATATGAGGGTCGTTTATGTGTCAGAAGTAAATAACCAGTCAGCGGTGCAGCTCAGAGATACAGATGCTGTTACAGTGACGGTCGCTACGGTGTGGTGATGCTTCGGCGCGATCACTCATGTTTAGGAAGCCGAACGCTGCATTACACATCAGGCTGTGGAGGTACTCGACTTGCTACCTGTATAACTCATACGTTACTGAGTATACACAAGAGGCAATTCAAGTAATTAATTACAATCTAGGCAATAAATACTGAGCATAATTCTAAGAAATACTCATGTGGGATAGGCACTGATTTCATTCGTTTAGTACTGTAAACTTGGGGGGGAGGGGCACTCAGAGCCACAAAAGTTTCCAGGTACCAGGGAAGGGGTGGGACTTAGCAGTTAAGATGCTTTTCCTGTGAACGGAAGGAGTCGGCAGAGCAATTTCACCACTGGACCCTTGAGCGAGGCCCTTAACCCCTTTGACCCTCCAAAAAGTGCGTCACTTTGGATAAACGCAAACTGTGTGAATGACACAGCTGTGCAGACTTAAGGCGCGTTTGACCGGAGTTGTCTGGGCCTGGCATCTCACAACCCAGCACAATGTCAACTGTCACCCTTCACTGGCTTTGCCGGCTCTAACCACCAGGTGGCCTCACCCCCATCGGCCCAGCTGACACACTGAATTCTCAGTAGTGCACAGGCCAGCGTGCACTAAAGTGATCCCCACCAGCCCAGGGAGAGATGGGCACGGCCACAAAAGGCCGCTGCATAAAGGCCAGCTGCGGCGGTGTGCTTCGGCGGTGTGCTGCGGCGGTGTGCTGCGGCGGCGTGCTTCGGCGGCGTGCTGCAGCGGAGTGCTTCGGCGGTGTGCTGCGGCGGAGTGCTTCGGCGGTGTGCTTCGGCGGTGTGCTTCGGCAGTGTGCTGCGGCGGAGTGCTTCGGCAGTGTGCTTCGGCGGTGTGGCGGAGACCGGCAGCAGCCTTACTGATCTCACTCTGCCCCAGGAGCGTTGTTATCACAACGCACCGGATCTCCAGCAAAAAAAACAGCAACCACACCCGGTATCAACAAGCTGGAGTGGAGGGGAATCTGATTGAATGTTCCTATCGTGAGCGGTTCCTTATTTCTCCTTTTCCTTAAAGTGCCGAATCGGGACCGCAGACATGGAGAAAGCAGCTCCTTAGTGTGTCACGGTGAGAAATTTACCACCCAGACAAGAGCTGTTAAGACGTAGACTCTACATTCTCAGTACCGATCATGTCAGAGACAGTTTATGGGACTAAATTGAAGAGTTCTATCTTCACTTTTATCGCAGTGGCACAGTGAGCATATATTAGATTCCCCAGAATGCATCGCTTCCTGGTGGAACTTACAGTAAAAAATCTCAAAAACTGCAAGTGGTGCAAGGAGAAAGAGATTAAGAGTTAAAGTGGGACGGGTATGGCATGAATATGATTGGAGGACCCACAGGCACGGATGGCCTGGATTTACTGCTATTCGTTAAAGGAGAGACCTGTGTCTTTAAAAGGCGGGTTCAAGTGTAACAAAGGAATTATTGGATGGGAAAAACAGGCGAGCTGGACAATTAGGGATTTTCTAGCACTATCCAAGGCTTCATCCCGTTTGCCCCAGCAAAGACACACCTATACACTAGCACACTTGGTGGGCATGTTCACACACTTAGCCTAAGTATCCAAGGGTGTCCCGTTCCTCAAATAAGTCAAGTGCAGTGCACTTAATGTGCACTTTACCCACACTTTGGCAAATACCTTTTTATTTGGCTAAGTATAAGGACTACGATGCACGGTCACCTCTTCAGATATCAAGTGTGTCCCATTGTTTTCAGGAAATGATTTGGTCCTTCAGCTCTTTGCACAAACTTGCGCACTTTGGGTCTTACATCAACGTACGTCACCGAAGTGTGTAGTGTCTCAGTGCACTTCCACTTAAGTGGGGAAAATGGGACGAAGTCGATAGCCGGCACTGCTGGGCTCATGTTGGGACGCGACTGCTAACCACGCTAATGAGGACGAGAGCCAAGGGCTGAAGGGGCAGCGGCAGACAACCCGGGAGTCGCCAGTAACCGGGTACAGCACCCAGGAGACAGCAAGTGACACAGCGACTAAAAGGATCGGGCGCTGAAAAGGACAGCCAATCTCTGCAAGGGTCAAAGGTCACGGTGCTAGATCCGCGACTGGCGCAGGGCCCGGCTCCGGAGGATCAGGTGCGCGAGGTGTGGGTTCAATCAGCGTCTAGTTCGAGGAGGAAAGAATGAGGTGGAACTGATATGAGAGCTTGCAGTGCGCATTTGTAATGGAGGCCTGTGATTGGTACACTCAGAGGTCACGTGATTCTCTCGTGTGATTCACTCATATCAACAGATACCATTTAAACAACTATAACATGCATCTTAATTTAATAATTTGCTCAAAATTAATTTATTTCCGTTGAAATTTAGTGGCCGGGTCAGGGGAAATTCATGGTAAATTTTCAGGAACATTTGATCAACGTGTGTGTGTGTGTTTGTGTGCGTGTACGGATGGGCTGGGGGGGGGGCGGTAATCATTTCCAGGTTGCCCAAAAATGAAGCGACTCTGAGTATGGCGTGATCACCCCCCTCAGGATGGGGGGGTCCGGTCCCACCCCTGTAGCGTCCACACAGTTTCCCCAACACACATAGGTCTACTCCAGGCTCTCCGGTTTCCTTCCACAGTCCAAGGACAGGCAGTTAGGTTAATTGGTGGCTGAAAATAGTACGGGTGAGGGTGTGTGTGTGCCCTGTGATGGAGCGCTGTCCCAGCTGCATGGGCCCCCACCTCCCGCTGCCCGGGACAGGCTCGGAGCTCCACTGACGACCTTCTCCTGGATAAGCAGCCAGAAGATGGATGGATCTCGCGCGTTTTATCTCATATCCACCTGAGAAGGTGTGGCGACGACTTCCTGCAAGAAGCATGCCGTGCAGAGCACAATTACGGCCGAAATGTTAATTAAATTGTATTAAATTGTGTGTATAGGTGAGTCTTCCTCGGTCAATTTACAAATTCCGCAATGGAAAAATATAATTAGTTGTGGGGGCCCAGTGGTTATCCTGTTGGCATTATTCTGCACACTGCCTTTCAAGCCAAATGAAGGATTTATTTAAGTCAGCAGTATTGGTTATAAAGGTTAACCCTTTCACAACAGTTCATGAAAAACAATTGCGTAGAAACTTAGTTTCGAACTGATAGAAATGTATGGCTGGAGTGCCGGTATGAGGGAAACTTTCTGAAAAAAATTCCACAACTAATTTATTTACCAGATGCTTTTATCCAAAGTGGTGTACATTTTAGAGATCAGGGTCATCCGGCCCCTGGAGCGATTGGGGGTTAAGGGCCTCCCTCAAGGGTCCAATGGTGACATCACTCTAGTGACCTTGGGATTTGAACTGATAGCCTTCTGAGGACAGGCACAGGATCCAAACCCCCCCTGAACCACAGAACACCCCAATGCATCAGTTAACTTAGAGAGGGACTATGTGATGCCACAGACACCCCTCCTGCGATTTGACTGGTGTGACATGACCCAAACACCATGTTCCATTGGAGAAAACAGTGCACATGCTCTCCAGCAGGGGTGCTGTTCTAATCCTATTTATAACCATGTATATCGCACATGCTGTTCTATACAGTCCATGCATAGGATTTATAGGAACAGTCTTCCTACACAGCCTTTGTTTAATTTCGTCTGTCTTATACAAAGACGTTATATTATTAATAAATAAATACTCCAGCGAGCTGAATGTCACGCTCTGAAAATAAAACATTCAATTTCTCAGCCATACCTCTCTCTCCCCTTCATTATTACCCGCTTTGCCGCGCTGTACATTGAGCCGCCTAAGTATCATAATCACTTTAATATAGTCCGGCTATAAAACAGAAGAGGCGGAAATTGAAATGCTGCCGGCATTATTTCACAGCAAAAGAACCGCATCACCTGCACCACGAACACCGGAAACGCCAGAGCCAAGAAAGGGGCGGAAAGGCTTCTCGGGAAAGCGGCAGGAAGAAATTAGCGTATTATATGTAACATCGGGATTAGCGAGTGCTCAGATAAAGAGGGACTACAAAGGACGTGCGTGCATGTGACAGCGCGCCGTGTCCTGACAGCGCTAAGAGCATTAGGAAGGAGCCAAGAAGTCATTTAAAAGCCACGTGCTCCGGCCACTGTGATCATGCGCGGGTGTAAACGCCCAAAAACGATTCCTACGAAGCTCAAGGCTGAGACGGAGTAAATATCTCAATTAACAAAAGGGGGGGATGGTAAAGAGGGTAGAGTGAATGTAAATAGACCAAGATTAGGGGTCTCTGGGATCAGGAGAACCCCCGCCCTCGTGTGTGTCATCGTAGCGGGTGAAAGGCATTGTGGGAAAAGATTGACACAGGACAAAATGTAACTGGTTAATTGGCTGCAAATGTTAACAGCCTTAAAATAAGTAACCTATCTGGTAGCTGAATAAAAGGTCGTCTATTTTTACCCCGATTGCCCTTCACTTTTGTCCCCCCCTCGCCGCTCCCCCATTCAGACACACACGGAGTCCCTCCAATAGCTCGCAGGTGACTCACACGCTAATGAGAAAAATTCATCATGCACTCGTGGGACTGCAGCTCTGCGCCCTCNNNNCCGGGAGTCCCACAACCCCACCCGCCCCTCCCCTCCCCTCCCGATTTAGGCAGAGGAGCCGGTGAAAACACTGCCCCCCCTCCCCAGCTGACGGTACGGGGCGCGTTAGGAGGCCTTTGTCGACGCGTGAACACGCCCACACACTGCTTGCTGAACGCAGCACTGTTATTACGAGTGGATTTGCACCATCCAGTCACAGAGTTTTTAGTTTGCAATCGTAAAAATGCATTTCGGGAATCAATAATTTGAACGCTGTAATTAATTCACAGATTAAGTGTATTTGTTGATTTATGAAAAATGAATTACTGCGTCATAAAAGAACGGTTGTGATCTTTGAAAACTGATTATATATTATTGATCTCATATTAACATTAACCCCTGCTCAAGATAAGTAGTTGAGATGGATGGATAAATGGATGGATTGATGAAAAACTATCACAACTGACATATTAATGCAAAGTACTATTAAACAAGGTCAGCTGTGTTGCATTTGGGAACACTTCAACTTGCTACATTGTAGATTATACTATACTCACTGCTATAATAAAATATCATTAGTGCTACATTGTAGATGATACTATACACACTACTATGTCATTAGGAGTGGTAGAGATTCTTTCTGATCATAGATTACGCAATAACAAGGTGACCTTTGGCTGCTGAGGCAGCTTCCTTCAGCCTTCGCAGTCTGACATATAGCATCCTTGTTACCATGTTTTCATGTGTCTTGAGCCCACGAGGCTTTAAGCTCGTGCCCCTCCCTCACCCAGATCAGACTTCATAAACAAAATTCCCCCATTGATACACTAAGCTGGCTATGCTGCTAAAGGCCTCACAGGACGCCAGGAACGGTGGCCGTTTTGGGAAAGCGGGGGAATCCCAGTCTTTTCAGTTTAGGGCTTAGGGGCCTCAACTTTGGGGATCTGCAGCCAGATCCGGCGACCGTGTCGGGTCTCGTCTGCTGTACCTTTCAAGCGCAACTCCAGGAAGTGAGTCTGAAAGCTGAGGCTCATGGAAACAAAGGGAGGCCGTGACAGCAGCCGCCCCCCACCCCATCCA
>JAODJX010000051.1:1692371-1703366 GCA_026776945.1 Isichthys henryi
GACGTTACAGTAGCCCCCATCAGCCCAGACACGCGCGCCTGTCGCGACGTTACAGTAGTCCCCATCAGCCCAGACACACTTGCCTGTCATGTCATTACTGTAGCCCCCGTCAGCCCAGACACGCGCGCCTGTCATGTCATTACTGTAGCTCCCGTCAGCCCAGACACGCCCGCCTGTCATGCCGTTACAGTAGCTCCAGTCAGCCCAGACACACTTGCCTATCATGCCATTACAGTAGCTCCCGTCAGCCCAGACACACTTGCCTGTCATGTCATTACTGTAGCTCCCGTCAGCCCAGAAACACTTGCCTGTCATGTCATTACTGTAGCCCCCGTCAGCCCAGACACGCCCGCCTGTCATGCCGTTACAGAAGCTCCCATCAGCCCAGACACGCCCGCCTGTCATGCCATTACAGTAGCTCCTGTCAGCCCAGACATGCCCGCCTGTCATGCCATTACCGTAGCTCCCATCAGCCCAGACACGCTTGCCTGTCCTGCCTTTCTGTGTTTTTCCTAATAGTAGGAAAACATTCTGCTACATGCAGTCACATCCAAAAGTGCTGGGTGTTCAATTATCTGCTGGCAAACGGGTGCCGGTCTGCTTCCAGTGCATATGGCGGTGACCTACTGTCGTACCACAGACACCTCCCACGGCGGAGGGGCATCCGGCACGCGAGACTCATGTCTACATTCGGTTTTGCCTGTAAAGCCATATGTTTCATGCATAAGCTCAGAAGACCCAACAGTCTATCTGGCAGCAACAACAGACAAGCTGGAAAAGGAAGGATGTACAGTAATGGATCTTTTGTGGTGACATGTTTACAATCAGACGTCCTGCCTGGGCTCCTTGCACCTTATATTCCAGATGACATAATGCACACAATGATAATTTATACCTACGATTTATTTATAAGTTATAGTATCTATATATAATCCACTAGCATCTGATTGGATGCTATCTGGAGGAGCTTGAGGGGCCTGTTCTTAGCACGGTGGCCCACTGTTTGTGAAGCTTGTGTTTTCCTCATGTTGTGGGGGCTGGGGGGGGGAGGTTCCTCTGGCTTCACTCCACAGTCAAAAGCACATGCTATGGGGTATTAGAGTTACCAGTTTGTGTGTTTATAACTACTACAGATTACTTCCCCACATTTTGGTGTTTGCGTGTCCTGCAATTGGGTGACACCCATGTCTTCCAAGGACAAGCAGGTATAGAAAATGGACGGATAGATATAACTGTATGTCTTGACTCTGCATCTACACACAGCACAATGACAATAAAGTCAAACATAAAATGTCATTGTGTCCCGTGACTCTTGTATTGGGGGGCGACAATCTGCCCCCCACCCTACCCATCCAAGTCGAGTACATCTCCAGGTCTCAGGGGGCCCACAGGATGCTTAAATTGGGCTGTGAAACAGAAGACTGACCAATGACAACATGCAGTCATCACGCCGTGACTCTCGGGGCAGAGGGATTATGGGAGTGAGCCTAACATGCCGTGTGAAATGAGTTTGCTGAGACCTTTCATGACACAGAAATATACAAAAAACAACCAGAGTCCCACTTGCCAGTTTAATTTTTAATTAGAGTCACACAAAGAACAGACGCATCTCTGAAACGCACCCTAATCACAAAGTCATGTTCTCACTATTAAGTGTCTGACATCACGCCCATTTGGTGTAAATGCAGGGACATTAGAGGACCCTGACAACAAAAATTTTAGTCACGAGTTTTATTTTATTTTAAATTTAATTATCTTTTCATTGTTAGGTTTTTAATTCTGGCAAAAGGAGAAGTGTGCAAAACAGGCTTGTATAATCGTAAAGTACATTGTAGCTATAGAGCTCAGTCTTAGACAGAGGGACCGTCGCCTCTGTCGGCACATAAAAACCTCCACACGCTTCATCATGGGGTTATGGGCATCCCAGTGTGGCAGCAGGATCGGTTAACTGGGATGGCCCCAGTTCCTTTGGTCAGGACAGCACTGGAGCTCTGGCATATTTACAGAGATCAGAGGTTCCTGTCTGAGACAAGTGGACCGAACAAAGACGCTTCTGGACACGTTATGAGTTTATCTAGAAAGAAATTCTGCTGTACAGTTAAAACAATCAGTCTGAGGATCTCTCCGTTACCAGTTCTGTTGTGGTCCTTTTAATGGATGCTCAGAGTTATGAGTCTCTTCTAAGCACAGCATGGGGTCAGAAGCGTTTCATAACAAGAGTACACAAGCGGATGTTATTTCCCCATGTGCCATCATGAGAGAGAAAGAGAGAGAGAGGGAGGGAGGGAGTATGTGTGTGTTTCTGTGTAAACTAACTCAGCTTTGTCCGGCCCGTGTCACGAAGCCCTCTGAAGGATGTCAGCTGGTGCTTCTTCTCGCTCCTTTGCTGGTGGACTTTTTGTTTTGTGCTGATAACAGCAGTCCGGTCTCTCTGTGAGACCGGCTTGGTGACCGTTTCTTATTTCTGTTGGAGAAGAGCTGCTTCATAAAAAAAAATAAAATAAAATAAAAAATTTGTGGAAATGGGATGGAGGAGAACAATGCCAGATGGAATATTACTACATTTCTAAAATCAGCTAATTAGCAACTAATCATGGACAATAATCCATCCATCCATCTATCCATCCTCTAAATAATTATCTGGGCCGCAGAGACAGTGGATGTTGTTTACATTAAACACAGCTCTCAAATGAGCCATAAAACCAAAATGGTCATGCTGTCTGTACAGCACACAGTGACCTCTTGTCCCTCCGGCCATTCCTGAGATGCAGGGTGTCTCGGCCGCTTCCCTGTGAAGTTCATCCTGAGAGAAAATGACCGAATCCTTCAGCATTTGCATAGAGTGACAGCTCGCAGACAGAGGAGATTTGGGGGACGAGCTCAGCCAGGCTGCCGCGGCTGGACACCTGACAGGCGCGATATCGGCCCCTGCTGGGCACTACAGCCTTATCGGGAATGCTGGGAAACGTTCGTCAGCCAGCCCGCCGTCTCTGGGGGAAACCGAAGGTCCGTGTTTTGTTTCCATGGTGACTTATGTTTGCATGGAAATAATATATGGGCACGAAAAAAAAAGAACGCAGAAGATGAACAGAACCTCTCAGCACGCGGCAGTAATTGACTAATAATCCTGGCAGTAAGATAAAGACCCACATGAACAGGGCTTCTAATCTCGCTGCTCGGCCGCCGATCCCAAATGTCCTGCACAACTCCCCATGTCATTTTCCTCCCAAAAAGTTGTATACATGAAATTACAGTGTGGCAGTGTGTAGGCTGCCTTATCAGCTTCGGGCTGGCAAGCAGAAAAGTGTATCATGTACAAATATAAATACAAACAGCCCAGAGAAGCTGTCTGTACGCTTTGACATGCCTCAACCCATACAGCCTTTAATGGGGAGAAACAAGGCCGGGTTGTCAGATACATCCATCTTCTTATCATTTATGCCGAGCAGGGCCACTTGGAAGCTCTCGTGGGGGGGGGGGGGGCGGGAAAGGACACAAGCCAGGGCTGCATACATGCAGACACTACGGGCAGCACCGCGGCACCAATTAGCCTAATGGTGTTTCTCTAAGCCGCAGGACGAGACTGCAGGAGCTGGAGGAACCCAAAGTGAGATTCAGACCTCAACCCCTACCGGTACGAGGCGACAGCAGGCACAGCAAGCCAGCCGAGCTGCGAGATAAATATCAGAGCCTAAAGTACAATCCCAAAATGCAATTTACATTACATTTATGTTACTTTACATTAACCTGTACTAGAGATGTCACCCAGCATGCTATTGGCCTTTCATCTTGTTTGCTCTTGAACCAAGGGGGATCGATTTGGCCTGAGGTTGCCAAATTTATTTATTAATTGGCCTGAGTCAGGCAAACAGCGCATTACAAACGTACTGCACAGCTGTCTGGGCGTAGGTGCAGTGAGCTTCCAGTGAACGCCCAGTTATGGGTGTAAGTGGGACTGGAGCAGAAGGGCACAGCAACTGCCAAACAGAGCAGGAGGCTAACAGTACAACATTCATGGCTAACAGTACAACATTCATGGCTAACAGTACAACATTCATTCCCAACATTAAGCAAACATGCCTTAATGACAGCTTTATTAATATGTCAAAGATGTAATAAAATAATAAGAAATAATAATTAGCGAAGGAAATAAAAAAATAATAAAAATCAGCTTAACGTTTGGAATGGTGAAGATTTAATTTGCCCATGGGAAGCCAAAGGAAGAAAGGTTAGCTGCCCCAAGCTGCCCCAGTAATGAGGAACATATTTCTACTGATGTGAGGGACGAGGTTGGAATTTGTTTACTGTGATTATCTGCTGCTAACCGGAAGCCTGTGAACATCTGCAGGGGCAGTGTCAGCGGCGCATGCAACGGGCTAACACGCTAACCCGCTAAGCTCACCCTTAGGCAGCCGGCCGCCTGACGCCTGCTAATATTTTATAAATGCAGCGTTTTACTGCCTGTAGCTGCTCCGATGTTAAATGCTTCTCTGCAACCTGTGGCGTTTTCAAACATGCCTGCTGACGTAAACTTCAAGGTTACGTCTTCGTTTCGGATGCTCATGTTCAATGTTGGGAAATCGCTGGATCACCTGCAGGGTTGCGGGTTCGAGTATAAGTTTCAGTCAGAGGTAGGCAGGATTTTCATATTCCTCTGGGTCTCATCCCGGTTAAAAGGACAAATTTCTAGCAAATTGATGACTGTAAATTGATGACTGTGCGTAGGTGCACGGACACTTCTTGGTAGACGTTTACATCCAGGGCAGCCAGGTCTCACGCTTCCAGGCTCTCACACAAGAAATCTTACGGCAAATCTATGTTATTCCATTATAGACTGAAAATTAGCTACATCAAAAGTGTTGGGGTAGTTTGTGAAACCCTACAGACCGTTTACAAGCTAATAAAACTGTAACATGCATGTAAATGCATGTAAATGCGTAAATGCGTGTGCATGTGTGTGCAGCCTTCTCTCGAATTGAAAATCTCACTCCAGCCAGCTGGCCAAAGTTGACAATCCTGGTTTATACCTTCTCATCTGTCTCCCAGCACAGCCTACAGATCACAGCACACCTGGCGTGAGGAACTGGGAACGGGGGCATATTACAGGGGACGGGGTGATGGATGTGACCACCAGGAGAGCAAAAAGAGGTACTTTAGTGCCTGCAGCCACTACAGACGTCCAGAAGAAAACACAAACGTTTTCATAATAGTCATTTAGATACAATGCATTTATATATTGGCATGTCGAGAAGTAACACAAGAGTGTGCATGTCTTAGTAGTAAGATTCATCTTTAATGCTGCGTTCCATTTACTGGAACTAGGAATGACGTCACACCCAAGTTAACCGTGTTCTGTGTTGCATGTTTCAAAAAATCAGTTTTCTTGCTTAGACGGGATAACTTGTTGGATTTAAGGTACCCCAGTTTAAATGGACCCTATCTTTGTTCACTTACATTCAGCCCAGACTACCTTAAATCTGACTAGCTATCCACCTAAGAAATCCGGCTTTCTGAAACAGGCCCCAGCCCGCTTAATTGTTAACCATCGTCGGCAATATCAGTCGATAAAACATTACATGGCATTTTGCACATAAAACAGCGTACAATAGCAGCGCGTCCACAGATAGTGGCTGGACAGTACTGTTTGTTTCACCGATTTAATGAAAGACCAGTGAGACCTAAGTACTAATAGACGATATGTTACAGCAGCTTTTACTTCCATTGATAAAGGGCACTGCCACCTTGAATTCTGAGGGCAGGGCTCCCCCGACATTCCGGGGATATTCCGCTTGAAATTTTCAAATAGTAACTCAGAAAATCCAACCTTGAATTATTCTAAGGTTTATTATTAAAGTTCACTTTTGTACACCAAGGCTTCGGGTAAAAGTATCACTGTCACCTGTGTCTGAGTCTGAATTAATGGCGTTTCCACACGAACTCCTGCGTCCTGCACAGCGCGGTCAGCGGCGCTGCCGTTTCCAGATGGAGGCTGAATGGAAGACGCCTTAACAACCCCTCCCACCCTATTACGTAAACATGGGACAAAGTCAACACACAAAATCGGAGCTTTTCACTTTGGTGACAGAAAATATTGATTTTCCACCTGGCCGAGAAGGTTCTCTAAATAGTTTAACCTAAATATCGTGTTGCAATAAGTGAGGAAAAAAAAACCCCACCCGCTATATCAATTTGCACGCCCCCGCTGAATAGAGCCGCTTTTTGGTTTAGCACTGCAGAATAAGACACTGTCTACCTCTGGCATTGTTATGAGTGTGATGACCTTTGACCTCTTGGCAGATTGAAGGTGACAAAGTCCTTAATTAGAGTCGTGTCGCACTTGTTGGTACTGGGCCTTGCCTCAGTGGTCCATTGATTAGCGCACTTTGAGAGAGGCCCGTTTTTAATTAAGTTTGCGTCACCTTTCCACTGACTCGATGCGATATCCCTACAATTAGCATTACAAAGCCCCTATATTTCCAATAACCCCGGTGCTTCTTACTGAAATCCAAAACACAAAGTGAACACCTTTACAATTAATTAACTTTTTTAATTTAACAGATAAAACCATTTATGGTTCAGCCTATTTTTTAATAGCATCCATCCCTTCGCCGTCTTGCTTTCAGTAAATGGCGTATATTTGTTTCTCAGGAATTCCATGGAATAGCACTTAATCTCTACATCTAAACCCCCGAAACTATGATGGCAGATGATTTACGCAAGTTTGGAGGCTTTTAGTGCCACTAACATTCCTGCATTTCCTGAAATACATTGTTACACCATTTACATACATTTAAAAAAAATTCTCATTCATACACAGGTTTTATCTTATGCACAGCAAGAAATTCTGCCCACCCCCGGCAAAATGTCACCTTGGGCCCTTTTTGTGGTGGAGTGGGGGAGGGGGGTTATTATGCCGACCGGGCCTCGACATTAGATTTTGGGGCCCCTGTAAAGTGTGACCCCCTCAGCATTCAGCATCATCAGTAAGACACAAGCCTGTATGTTAACAGAATCATTCAGAGACCGTTTCAGTCAGGGATCCTCACTCCATATAAAACTTTGTCTTAGGTGATAAACCTTAAAGTCACTGTCTTGTTCACATGCGGGAAAACTCGCCCTGGTGCCAGTCAAGGCCAGTCTAAGAGTGCATCCGGTTTTTCCCGTCTCCACCAGTCTGGTTTATAATTTGCATGTGCCTGCACCCTGTTCCTGTGGCCATTCTTACTGGTTTCAGTCAGTTAAATGTGGGCAGGGTTGCCAACTCTCACACATCTGGCGTGACACTCTTTCAGACTCTCACGCCCACACAAGAAATCTTACAGCAAATCTATGTTATTCCATTTTAAACCTAAAATTAGCTACAACATTGGGGTCGTTTGCAAACCCTAGAGATTATTTACAAAGTAATAAAACTGTAACATGCATGTAAATCCATGTGCATGTGTGTGCAGACTTGTCTCGAAATCAAAATCTCACTCCAGCCAGCTGGCCAAACCTGGCAACCCTGGTGTATCTGTATGAACACTGAAGATTCCGGGCTGGTAGATGACGGGGGCTGGGGGGGTACTTTATTTTCCACAGCTAATGACTCCCCTCCTTCTCCAACTCTAGACTTTTTAGGGCAGGGCCTGAAAGAAGCCTTTATTAGTCACTAACCATGGCCGCTGGCATCCATCGCTGGCGCAGTGTGGCACTTCTGCAGCCATGCTGTCACACAATATAAACAGCAGGGGGCGATAGTTGCGGGCCAGGCCCAAAGACAGCATATGCCAAATCAGTGCCAGCTCGAAACAAATGACCCTGCCGCAAAGCAGGAATGTGTGACCACTACTGTGCTGAATATTTCATAGGCGTCGTGCCGAAATGTAGCGCTTACAAAACCTTTTACATAGGTAGAGGTTCCTAAATCACACCATGAGTTTCAACCTGCTTCCAAGCACTGCTGTGAAAGACCTTCGATGTCCAACCGCACCTGTGATCCTACCATACACAGTGAAAGCAACACATCGCTACTTTATTTATTTTTAATGTTTAATTAGCATCAATGTTCATCTGCAGGGGTTGGTACTGTCACCTCACACCTGTGGGACCTGGGTTCAAGTCCCCACTAGGCTTCTGCTTGTGTGGAGTTTGCACGTTCTGGCCATGTTGCTGTGGGGCTTCCTGCATGTACTCCGGTTCCCCCCCCCCCAGACCTAAAACATGCTGAGACTAATTAGAGCCAGGAAAGTGTTCAGAGGTGTGTGAGTGTGCCCTGCGATGGGTTGGTGCACAGTCCTGGGTTGTTCCTTGCCTTCCACCCCACTGGCTCCAGACCCCCCACGTCCCTGAACAGGATAAGTGGTTTCAGAAAATGGATGGATGATACTCATCTGCAAACGACCGCCTTGTGGGATATGTGACAATTCACACCCCCCACCCAAGGGGGCGCCATACTAGCCTCACCACTTGTAACTGCTAACAAATAGACCTCATAAAGCAAGATACACCAGGCAGCCAAGGAATTAAAGCCAGCTGATTTACTCCCCCTGCAGAACGAGGCTAATTTATTCTACCACTCAGATCTACACCAGCAATACGGACACCAGGGAAGGCATCAGCTGGCCAAGCCGTTCTTTATGAAGCTATCCGTGGCAGTGTCTGCCATTTCTGTACCTCAGGATTTACCCGTGCAAACGTATTTAAAGATAATAAATTCCATTAAATAAATATTCTCAATGTTATGGCCCATTGGAAAAACGTACAATGAACAAATTTAAGATGTATTTCAAGGACGAAACTATTGACTTTTCTTCACTAAATAATAATGATAATTTTTAAATTATAACAGTAAAGATTGTAACTTTTATAAATGGCGCTGCATATCGGGGAGTCACGGCCTGTAGTGTTTAAATACAAGGATAATTAGTAATTATTTTTTTTTTAATGAATGCTAAATTATGAAATTCCATACAGAAGCGTTTAAACAAACCGTTTTGAAGATTTCGGCCTGGCCCAGTTCTGGCCGAAGCCCATATGGTGCCCCCTGTCTGTGACAAAGTGCAGTGCGTCGCAAAGTCGATGCCCCTCATCAGATGGCACCCTAACCGGCTGCTTGCCGCCTGATGTGTGACCGGCGCTGGCCTCACCGCATGGGGTCCAGTAATGAAAGCCCAGATTCATAGTGCATCCTCTCAGGCCCGGTCTCACGGAGCCTGTAGCCCGGGGAAATTGCGGAGCATGAGGGGATAAATATTGATTTGGCGGAATATGTTACCCTAAGCTTTCTCATCCGTGTTTGAACCAGGGTATCCTACCTTCCATTATTTATGGCGTGAACTGGATAGAAAGCTCTACTGAAGGACAAGGAGCGAAAACAGCAGGTTCCATGCCAGAGGGTATTAAGACGCTGCTCGGCAGGTCTGGCGGACATAGTTGCGGCCTGCTGGAAAGCGCCGCAGGTGAGCTTAAAGCGTGCAGCGTCTACGGGAGCCTGACAGCTGGGCCAGACGGAGGGGGGGGGCACCCCACGCCAACGTCAGACTGACAGCCGTCTCACGTCTCCTGCCACCCCCCCGGACGGCCTCTGCATCGCCACCATATGGGAGCTGACGGCACATGGAGATCCCTCTGCTATTGGCAGCTAGTGAGCTCAATCGGGGGGGGGGGGGGGGACAACCCGAGAGGCAAAAGAGGAGTGACGGGAGGCTTACCGTTTTGCGATGGGAGGGGCAAACAGGGGTCCTTTGCAGGGATCTCTATACCCAACGGAGTAGGAGACACTCTGGTATTGAGGGAGGAAGGACGACTTAATTTAAATACACAAGTCTATTTATTGGGAGGGGGGTGAATGAATCCAAATTAAACACTTATTATGAAGATTGTGATTGACACCCCCACCCCCTCGGCTGGTCCCTACTCCCCTCCGTATATGTCTAAGGAATAATTTATAAATTAGGGTACAGATCAAGTCTTGACCTGGAAACTGCTTTGGTTGCTTGGTTACATCATGACTACGGGGGAAAAGGGGGAAAATTATCCTACAGAAGACACCGGAAAATCTATCTGTAGCTTAATAAGCCCCTTTTAAGCGTGAAACAGAAGAATGTTAGTGACGTACTGTGGCTTTACCCCACATAGAGGTTAGAATCCAGAAAGCACACGACTGCCCTGCTTTCTGTGTGCATCTCTGTGACGGTAGCAGTTATGCAGCTTGACTGAGTCACACGAGGAAAGCCTCTCCCCTCTGCGTAACCCTACACCCCCGCCGGTGGTTTGCGGAGCAGTCTGGCTGGTAAAGTGATCAGACCCAGGGGGCAGGGGAGTGCGGGGGTGGGGGGAGGCATGGAAGTACGAAGGCAAGGTCAGAGAAGGGTTCGGCACAGCGAGGGCCCCGGGATGACTGACACCTACATGCCCCCCCCACACGCCCCCGCCGTCACACAGGAAGTCCGAGGCCGCGGGGGCCTTTCTGCAGACAGACATATTCAAGATGATCACACATATGCACTCCAAAAATCATCTTTTAATTTAATCTGCACGCAGGTCACCCAGCAAGCTGTTTCTGCACCCTGGGGCACTTCAGCTCATTCGAAGCAACTGGATTCATACTCTTAGCTTCAAATCTGAAAGAACAATGTACTAGCAATGTAGAGCTTTCTAGTAGCAGTTACCACGGCAACTTCGGCTTGCTTGAAAGCATATATGTACATTTTTAAAGAAGCATAGGTATGGACAGAAAACACATAAACCACGCATACCACACGTGTCCGTTCGCATACACCACACGTGTCCGTTCGCATACACCACAGATACCACACGTGTCCGTTCGCATACACCACAGATACCACACGTGTCCGTTCGCATACACCACACATACCACACGTGTCCGTTCGCATACACCACAGATACCACACGTGTCCGTTCGCATACACCACACATACCACACGTGTCCGTTCGCATACACCACAGATACCACACGTGTCCGTTCGCATACACCACACATACCACACGTGT
>JAODJX010000051.1:1703391-1721324 GCA_026776945.1 Isichthys henryi
TGACAGCGGAGGAGAGGAACCAAAAACTCCCAAGTAGGGAGAAAAAAAACCTCTGGGGGTCCCAGGTCAACTGGCAGTCCAACCCCCCTGGGCATGCTAACATTACTGGACAAAGGTAAAGAAGTAGCCAGGTTGTTTGCTGAGAGCAAGGTGAAAACCGTGATCCAGTCCTAGTTAAAGTCCATCAGTGAGACAGTCCTCCACGTAGACCTGTGTCGGGTGGCAGGGTAGAAGCTGCACTGACACACATGTATACATACACATACCAAATATAAATATTCACAAGCACTCCATAGATATTCTACAGGCTGGCTAACAGAGGTGTCAAAAGTAAACGCATTCTTCACCGTAGAAGTAAAGATACATTTTTTTACAAATACTCTAGTAAAATTTGAAGTATTGACTTCAATTTTTTACTCAGTTTAAAGTGAAAAGTACAGGCTCTAAAACATGAGTAAAGTATAAAAGTATATAGTGCCCTTGCAAAGGATAAAATCACTTTTTTAGGGCAAAGCTGACTGGACCCCATGCATAAAGCCCGATAAACACTTAAAGCTGCATAGGTCATTACCATCATTATACATGACCAATGCCTTTTCTTAAACTCATTGTGCAAAAAATATTATAGTACTGTAAAAGATTGAGTGATTACAAATTCAATGTGCATGGTGTTCAAAAAACTTTATATGTATGCCAATATATTACGTGTCTGTGTAAGCCAGAAGAACTGAGGCACACACCATACAGTAGGACTACCAGAACCCTCTGTTTAGCTTCAAAAGAAGCTGATTTTCAAAGTTCTTGGAATCAGTGTGTGCCCTTTTCGGTGTGAATATCAGTCCGGCTCTGCTGAACGGCCTCTCGCGCGTAGCTGAGGCTAGTGGTGGAGTGTTAAGCGTCAATGACAGGTTGAATATTGTCGAGAAAGACTTGAGTATCTTCATTGCATCACATGGGCATCCCAAGTAAATCTCCAGCAGTTTGGCTGTTTATTGGGAACTGGGGTTCTGCGTTACTGCAGAAGAGAAGTCACCATCCTCCCCTGTAGAATGAGAGGGTCTCACCTTGATTCCCTGCAGCATCTTTCTAATGACTTTCAAGCTTCCTTCTTCCATTACAATCACGATATCTTTTCCCAACAAGTGACCGCCTTGTTTTAGTGTCTCTCTCTCTCTCTCTCTCACTTTATCATGTCTGTTTGTTGTGCATCATGTGCACAGATGAATACACCAATGGGATTGTCTTTTCTGTGCGTGTTTACAAACGTCTTTAAGCCTCAACCAATCAGTCAAGTTGCCTGGATGGCACACATTATTGATATTGGAATAGGTAAAATGCATAGCAAAAATGCTTTTATAAAAACGTCATTTCAAATTAAACGAAACTACAGTAACGAGCCTGATTTGAAAATGTAAGGATGGCACACATGCGGGTAGAGAGTACAGATTTTCATGCTAAAATGTATGTAGTAAAAGTTTACACATAAATAAATAGTCAAGTAAAGTACAGATACTCGAAAATTCTACTTAAGTACAGTAATGAAGTATTTGTACTTCGTTACTTCCCACCTCTGCTGGCTAACATATGACTACACACACACACACACACACACACAGCCAGAAAAATAGGGAAGTCATTTCTCACTTTATGGTTGTGTGTCTGAATAATATAAATTTTTTGCAAACAGTGGCCTGGTTCTTCCCTGCTTCTCATTATTGAGGGGCTTCCTCCTTGCTTAATGGGACTGCAGTCCTGCATCTAGGAGCCTGATACTAACTGTCCTAGCAGTGCACTTCACACCTGCACTTAATGTTTCCTGTTCATTTTGAAGGTCACTTGAGATCATCCTCCAATTCATGAGAAACTGTCGGGTAAGTTGACGGTCATCTCTGGCTTTAGAAAGTCGCTTCCTCCCTCTACCTGACTGGTTTCTGGTCATTCCCAGTGTCTCCTGTTTCACCTTATTCTTCTGTCCTGCTGTCTTAGAAACTTTGAGCCTGGAAGCAGTCTGCTGCTCAGTGTAGCTTCTGTACACAGAACCAGAACCATTGTTAAATCTGCATTTTAAATCCTGGCTTGTTTAAAGATAAAGGGGGGTCTCTTTTCCATGGCTGTGTGTATATATTGATTATATTAATTAATTCAATTATATTATATGAATGAATAGCGAGAGCGATAGCGAGAGAGAGAGAGATAGCGAGCGAGCGAGAGAGAGAGATAGCGAGCGAGATAGCGAGAGAGATAGCGAGCGAGATAGTGAGAGAGAGATAGCGAGAGAGAGAGATAGCGAGAGAGAGATAGCGAGCGAGAGAGAGATAGCGAGCGAGAGAGAGATAGCGAGCGAGATAGTGAGAGAGAGAGATAGCGAGCGAGAGAGAGAGATAGCGAGCGAGAGAGAGATAGCGAGCGAGAGAGAGATAGCGAGAGAGAGAGAGATAGCGAGAGAGAGATAATCTATTAAGCTGTCGTAGCAGCCAGGACATTTAAATTATAAGATAAACAAGATGATAAAATAACAATCAAAACACAAAATACTGAAACAGGAACCTGAAATAGATAAATGGCAAAGGGATGTGTTTCATTATGAAGCATATCAAAGTGTGGCCTGATCTAAATGAATGAATGATGAGAATGAAAAGGCAGATTGTCATTGAAAGCCTTTTACTTACTTGACATCCATAAAAGAGGATAAAGGCAGAACTGAGATGCGTCTGTATCACGTATATAATACATACGCATGCCAAGCATTACAATTAAAGCTAGTTTCTTCTGAGCTGCTAAAAAATTATTATGTTTACAGATCGAACAACAAAAAAATGAAACTCAAAAAGAACCAAGAGAAGTTTTGCATATTCGCCTCGAGTTGGAACAATGAC
Source organism: Isichthys henryi (assembly GCA_026776945.1). NCBI lineage: Eukaryota > Metazoa > Chordata > Actinopteri > Osteoglossiformes > Mormyridae > Isichthys > Isichthys henryi. The sequence continues at coordinate 1,706,268 of JAODJX010000051.1, forward strand.
TGTATGAGAACATTCCCCAATTCCTGCTTTAACCCATGCTTTAATCTCGACCTCCTGTTGAAGGCACACCACTGAAGCAGCACCGTGGCAATGTGAGAGGCTCACAGACGCCGATTATCAAGCGCTCACCGGTTTAACCATTTCCCAACAGTTAATTTAGTGGCCCCCGTTGGGTTAAAAGAGGCGATGATTGATGCCGCCTGCTTAAATGCCCCCGCTGTGCCTCGCATCTGTCACTGCTATCAGTAACAGGTAAATTCAGCTGAAGGGACTACGTCAATCGGTCAATGCCATCAATTATTAACGCAAGCAAAATTTGCCGGGCGGAATGCACCGATCACTGGACTGTGGGTATTTGTCTGTTTGAGGAAACTCTGGGTACCGGCTGGCGCCGATGCCAGCTGTAGCAGATAAATCATTTGATTAATGTGATTATTGAGTCAAACACATGGCAGACAGTTTCACTACCTGTACATCTAATCATTCACAGGGGACCATGGGACAGAAGTAGGGTGGGGTAAGATTGTGAGGGAAAGTATTTTTATGGGGGCGGCGGGGGGGAGCATCCGTCCCCAGCCAGCTGTCGAAGGACTTGCACTCGTCTTGTGATCCATCCGAGAAGACAGACCACATCCCGCATGTTGGCTGATAAAACAACGCCCCCCACAGTGGGATAGCAGGGGGGTCCTAGGAGAGGAAGTGACACGCGACTTTCCTGAGGGACCCCCTTTCCAGATTCAAGATCCAAGAGTTTTATTCGTCTTACGCACAGCAAACAATCAGTGCCGCTATGAAATGAAAATCTTATTCCGCACGTCCATCGTGGTAAACAGTGATTAAAGGTAGAACACAGATTGCAAATACAAATTAAGGTGCATACACTACCACAATAAATCCGATTACAATCATGACGATAAACATGTAGACGCGGTCCAATATAGCAGGCAGTGTACACATAACGCAAATATTGCAAAGGAGTGGATAAAATAAAGATGTAGACTACTGCGCTCTGAGAATAAAACTCCCATGAACTCATGTACCCAAACAAAAATTGTTCTGAGGGCAGAACAAAAAAAAATCATTGGTTCAGAGAGACGACCAATCAGATTGTAGAGGAGGTGGATCTAACCAACAAGAAGAGGCAGGACCAACTAATGAGATATTCAATTAAATTGAATTTATTTTTATATAGCGCACAACAGAGTCGTCCCAAGGCGCTTTACCTGGATGTGTTGTGATGTATTACGTCATCATTAGAGAGAGGAATACAGAATCTTGGACCCCCTTCTTCTACAAATTGACTGGTTATTTCTCTGAACCAATCATTTTTCATTCTGCCCTCAGACCATTTTGGAGTTAAACTCCCACAAGCTGAGAATGGAGGGAGATTTTCTCCACATTTGGACACCCTTGTGGATGTGGCCTGAAGGCACGTGGGACTGGCTGCTTTCAGGATGGTAGCAGACCGGGGGGTGGGGTGGGGGCAGGATGGTGACAGCAATACAAAGACTCAATGGCAGCATGAGTGTACAACTCAAGAGTGGCAAAAATATATATTTTTCTAGGGGTATGAAGTGATTCTTCTTTGTGGGTGCGAGACGGGCGGGGGGGGTTATACTATGAAATCACCATGGGGTAGAAATGAGTTCATTTCAAGTGTATGGCTGTGGGGTTGGTACAAAGAGGCCAAGCTTCTGCGTGAGGTGTTTGGCCATTTGTGGAAATTCACTGACACTTTGTGAAAGGTGGTGCATGCAGGAGCATCTAGACAAAGTAAAACATCTGTGAAACCCGCTGTTTGGTGGCTGACTGGATACCAGCAGGACTTATCTGGACCTCTAAACGCCCACAATTGTCCAAATACAGCTATTAGATGGAGGATTTCAGGAACCTACCTGACCGCAGGCCTTAGCTGATATCTTGGCCTTTCAAATATTAATAACAGTTAATAGTATATTTGGGGCTGGGTACTGAAGTCTGCCCCCCAGCCCCTCACCTGCAAACTGAAGGCACTGAAACGTGCCAACGCTTATTAGTGGAATAATATTACATCGTTTTTTATTCTGTGAAAAACGAAACGTCGATCTTCCGGCCAGATTTAATCATGAATTATAAACATCTGATGGGCCGCATAAATAAGACAGTAACACTTTACTTGACGGGGGCATAAATACTTACCAATAACTCAGATACTACTAAAGTACAAATTATGAACAAATCAAGAACAACTGTAGCTGCTACTTGAGATAAAAGATGCGACACGATTCATTAATGATGAACAAACATGGTATCAGCATTTAACTTGTATTATTCATTACCTGTCTCTTCAACAATTCCTCAGTTGCTCCTTCAGTTGTTTACAAAGGTTTTCATAATTACCAGATATAGTAACAAATACAGTGACTGCTTGAGATAATGAACCGTGACACATGTTTTAACAATGATTTAACATGAGATTAGTATGTAACTAAGACTTACTTATGTATTAACAACAATCTAAGAACATAAATCTGTATTATTTGTGCCTTGTCAAGCAAAGTGTTACCCATAAAGTAAAAGGCTGTCATATCCAGTACGGAAAAACAGGCCTTTGGACGAGCCAGAGAGTTAGAGAAAGCCCATCTGTTACGTCAAGCAACATACCTACTTCTCTTTGAATGGCCCAAGCACTGAGATCCGTGATCCTGAAGCCTAAACCGCTCTGGGGTGTCAGGCTCCTAGTAGATTTATTGTGGTGATGCGTCCCGCTTGAAAGAAAACCAGCATCGTGATAAGAAAGTCAGTTACCGCTGCTTGTCCTCAAAGTTATGCAGCTGAGGTGGAGGCTTCCACACGGAAAAGCGCAACATTAGACATGACGTCTGAAGGGGGCGCTGCCGTCTTGGATGGATGGTACAGAGTTGTCCGCACTGTGTCTGGTGCTGCAGGACAGACTTGACGCAGACCAAAAACGTGATGTGATTTGCCAGGCAGAAGCTGGTTTATTCTTGGGAATTCACAGCAATTAGCTTCCTATTAGTTTCTACAAACAATTTCTATGTATTCTATTATTTGTTATAGTATATTCTGTTCTCTTATATGTTGTACAGTAATATATATATATATATATATATATATATATATACACATACATACACATACACACACACACACTGCCTCGACATTCATAATGTACTGTTTATATACTTTAATGTATTTGTGTAATTTTGTGTATTCACAATGTTTGTCAGATTAAATTAGGCACCGATGAACCCAACACAACAACAGTAATAATATAATCACACATGATAATAGCTGGCATTTGTAATCAAGTCTGATGACACACTGTGGTCCAATGGGGAAGGATTGTAGAGGAGGGGCAAGACATCGTCCCAGATAAGACTTTTGACCAACTGAAGAACATCTGGTGGCCCAAGGTGTAAAATGCAAACGTTCCCTTGCACGAACCCCCAGGAATCCACCATGACAGCTAACAGCTATAGGCGAGCGGCCCAAGGTGTGAAAAGTCGATGCTTCCTTACAAGCACCATGGTGCGGGTCCCCAAACCAGGCCGGTGTGACAGGACAGCAAACTCCCAGATACACACGACTATCTCTGGAGCATCAGAACGTATTCAGCCCCTGTACACCTCATCTCACGCAGCGAGGCTACAGTCGGGGCTGTGCAGGTCTGGGAAAACCTGGATGGCTCCGCTGAGATGCGTTCATTTATCTTTTTCCTTCTATGAGCTCGTGTCGCCATTTCTGGAAGATTAGCGCATTTTGGTCCCGCGTGCTAATCCAGTGATTCGCCCTTGACTGCGGCGTTTGTGCGTATTCGAGCTGAAATAACAGTTAACGGCTGGCTAATTGTCGCTCGTTGGCGAAGCCAGTTTGGCAGGGACGCTTTCCTTATTTAGCATCTCGCTGAAACTCGCCTGACATATGCTGAACGTAGTGTGCACCCCACGTGCCAGGAAACTGGGTCCACCCGTCTGCACCCTAACATGGGAGGAGCACATTAACGCTTAACGGCGCCTCCACACATGAAGTGAGGATCTCGCTGGCCCTAACCCAGGTCTGGATGCATCACCTTACCTGCAGGGTTTGCCTTTTCGTTTTTTCTCAATTCATCATACATGAAATGTACTGTCGTTCTATGACAAAGTACTGTAGGTGTGCTATTGTGTCAAACCGATGTAGCATACTGGTTTACAGGGTCCAAAAATATTTGTCAAATTTAATAAGAGGATAGCGAGAGGACAGGACAGGCTACCCAGCTCCACGAAAACCGTCTTCAGCTAGTCACAGTTTCTGCTAAGAGTTTTCAGTAGAGGTTCCCAAAAATTTTTGAAAATGTGCCACGGTTTGCCTCATTTACAAATTAATCCTCAACCAAAACCGCATCGGCACGTCCAGTTTGTAATGAAAAAATGTCAATTCCCAATTACCATAAAAAAAATGGCACTGCAATTTCAGTTAATATTTTTTATTCAAACAACATGCAATCTGCATTTTTATAGACGCTCTGGTTGGAGAGCTCAATTATCCATCGTTAAAATAAGGTCAAATGGTCTTTCTGACAGCTAAATCACTGCTCATTTATTAAAGAAAAAAAAAATATATGGAACACGTTATAATTCATTATGTAAGTACCCATTTGTTTAGCGTCTGTGAATTTAATTCCTTTAAACGAACTATTAAATTGTTCTTATAACCTAATGCGATTTGTGGTAATGCACAAAAAGTACAATCTTATGTTTGTAAGAGGAGAGACTCTTCAAAGTTAAATTGGGGTTCACCTTAGCTTCTGTGTTTGCTGTCATTCCCATACCGCACCATTTGGGGATTACAATCCCTTTGTGCGGCAGGTTGCCAAGTTTGACATACTTGTCTAATTGTGCCCAGTTTCCATTCACCATTCTGCAGAATCGTAATGAGTGAAAAGGCTGATCAAGCTGAAAACAACAAGCTCCACAATTTAATAATGTAAAAGGCAATATTAGACGTATATATAGCATATATCTTGCAGTTCAGCATGACCCTCTGCTGCAGGGACCGGGTCCTATTCATTGCTTTGCTTTTTCCAGTTCACTTTCTCGGCACAGATATTAAAGTGTGTTTTATACATGAACTAAACAAAAACACTTTGAAATAAAAGGTACCTGCGTGCTGCCTGACCACTCCGAGCTAGAAATGGTTACCTGCAGGAAGAATGCAAAACACTGGGGGTTAGTCGAATATCTGGTTCAAACGAGTAACCAATACGAAAAATTGTGTCCCTTCTGAAGCCGATTGCCAGCCGATCATTGACGGAAATCCGTCTTCAGCCGCTCTTTCCATTGTCTATTGTACACGGTATTGTGTGTGTTTTGGATAAAAAGTATAGGCTTGGTTAGACAATGCCTTGGGCGGTATTACCGTAACACAGTATTAGCCTACCGCGATATTTCCGGTGTACCAGCTAAATGACATACCATCCAAGTCTACTTGACACTACTCTGCTTACTTTGCGAGAGTCCACGTTGCGCATACTCTTTCTCCCTCGTGCGCACTGCTAGTTTCCTGTGTAGATTTCAGTCACACATACGCAGATTTAAAGTGTCCTGCAGCCTAACTACAGAGGTGTGAGTTCAGTTCTGAAGATATTACAGTACAAAATGAAGTTGTAAAGACATTACATAATCTCATTCATGATTACTGCGCTATAATTTTAATATGGGTGGCATTGCATGGGCTGGGCCAATACTGGAGAGACAACAAAAGATACATATGCCCCCCCATCCCACAACAAAACTTACTGGTACCATCTACTAAATTAGAAGACTACAGCTGCCCTTCTACTTCTACTGGGTAAGCAGTACAGAAGATGCATATGAAACACCACGTACACATCGTGGAGATGCAAGAGAATATGATAGATAACGAATAATGTCAGTTTTGACGTGATAACAATTCTATAGTTGATCATTTATTGTTTCATAATTTCACAAACCGAGATTGATATTAACACGTCGACGCATGTTTTGCGTAAAGACAGATCATTTCGGAGACAGCAACAGTCTGCGCTTGACAGCACAGATGATAGGAAGTCAGAGGATTTTTAGAAGAATATTTTAAAATGTCTGTTTGAAGGACATAAAAGCTGAGGGGGGGTGGGTGGCATTCTGGCGTACAGACACTCGGGGAATTGTAGACAGACGTCTTTCTGTTTACCTTTAACGAGGCCTCCGCTTCCTTAGACTGCCCCAGTACTGTGACCACTGTCATCACGAAAGAGTAAGAGCGGCAGCTTGGAGATCAGCCCCGGTTCCTGACAGAGCTGACGCCCCGGAGGAGGCGTGAGGAGCTTCACCAAGTCCCCGATCCTCGTGTGACGACTGACACCTAACATTTACATGAAGACGTGCGGAGGTCCCCATTCCGCCGTTCTCACGAGCCACCTTCTCAGCGCACCTCAAAACTTTATAAATCTTTTTGGTGACACTTTACTTAAAGAGATCCCCTCATAATGCATTATAACGCATTCAAAAAACATTATACACATGGCTATAACTATTTATAAAAAGGCATAAATTATAGCATGTCTATTATGCATTATGAAGGTATCTATAATGCATTATAACGACTGCCTTAAATAAAGTTACACCATACTTTTTTATAGTATGTATATGTTGCCACTGAACACGGACATAAAACAATATGCAGTTATTTAAATTCAAGAATTTATATGAAGACGCCAACGGCTTAACGAGCTATAGCCACAAAATTACTATCAGATTATGCAGTACCACAAATAATAATAACTCCTCTCTTTAATTGCCTCTCATTTTCAAAGCATGTGTTACTCTCAGAAGGTACATTTTGCAATTTGAAACTGAAACCTCTGCTGTATCACCATCGTAAAATTGTATCAAGACATAACATGTGTCAATATTAAGTTCTTTTACCTTCGTGTATTTCCATACAACTAAACAGCTAAGGTTGAGCTGTGCGATAGCCTTCTGGTAAACAAGTCATCCAATATAAAACCCATTTTCTGCAATATTTACTTAAAATTGTAGGAGAATACAGCAATAAGGCATTTCATCTGTCAAGGAAAAGCGTCACAGAACACCAGGAGTGTAATACAGTAACGCTGTTAACTGCCTGAATGGCCACAGTGAAAGAGGAAACTCAAAGATGGGATTCGCCGCTGCATCCTCTGGGTTGGAAACTCTCCCCTTGCCATCCTCCGTACCCAATGCCCCCCCCCGCTTTTCATATTGATTAAATCTCCAAGCAAACGGAAGATCAGAGTGATAACTGGATGTAAGCAGAAACAGCTGCCTTGCTGGAGTATTTGCATATGTGATCACCCTGATGGATGCGCCTGGACCGGATCACAGTCCCCCCACTCAGCCACCCACCCACCCCGGTAATTAGCCACAGCATTCGCACTTCCTGCCTGAGATATCTGGGTCTTCATTCGCTTTTGGCTCTGCTTCCTCCATAGCTTTGGCTCATGGCGTCATGCACAGCTGCGCCCACTTTAACACCCACCTCTGGGCCCAAGCCTCCCCCTCCACTCTGAACATCTGTCCTCCGGCTGCCGGCCCCCATCATGTGAGCCCCCCCTCCTCCAGCCGCCCGACTCATGCCTGTCAGCCTCCCTGACCCACGTCATCATCCTCAACTCCATCTGCTTGTCTTTGACAGCAGGAGACTTCCACGTCTGTGTTTCCATTTCCACGCAGGTTAGCGAAGGACCTACCTATTCTGCTTCTATAAAAAATCTACTTAGCTGAACCTCTGCCTTTTTTTCCCTCTTTCTTTAATCTTCCTTTAAAATGGATTTTCCCCCAGTAGGGCTGATGTGCATTTCTTCCAGGGCTACTATAATAAGGTGAAGTTGGGAGTCATCGATGTGACCTTGTCTCTCTGATTCATTCCGAACTGTCACTGACTCAGATCTTATCTTAGTTATGCTGGAGAGAGCAAGGGTTTCTGGGTGATAGTCACCTCTTTGTTCTCCTTCAAATGTCACAGTTCCCCCAGGTTTCATGTCCATAACATACTTGCTCTGTCATTCTCCTTTCTTTTCCTTTCATAGACCCAGTAACTCCTGTTTCTAATAACTGCTGTATAGCTGTATAATATTTTCAAACTCAGACCCAGACAGTATAAACTATACATTGGCTTGGGCACCCGGGACAGTATTCCCGGCACTGCCACAATTAATTCAGTTGTAACTGGCCCAGAACATAGATATAGGAGATCTAGAGGAGGTTTGTGAAGATACTAGAGTAGACAATAGGCTTTTCTGTTGCTGCAGTTTTGCCCCCCCCCCCCAGTATCACCGACCAGAACCACTCACAGCAGCTGTGTGTGTGGATGCTTGTTGGAAACATCAGTCCCCATCTTCCGGACCAATGGAAACCAGAGGCACAACATCCCTCGTCTGCTTATCAGTCACAAATCCCAACCTCCCCATCCTTTTTTTTTTGTCTCGCTGTTATGGTTTCAGCACCACAGGGGGCATCGGTGATAAATCACGCCCCCCATCCCATGTCCTTTTTCTTAAAGCACAGCCCGCCCACCCCTTCTGCATCTGCAGAGGCGCGATTCAAGTGCCGCCAAAACAATTACGAGGTCGGGGTGCAAGCCTGGACATTGAGCGCATAATTACGAGCGCAACAAAGAAAAATACCTCCAGGAAAATCTGGAAAAATCTTAAGAATGAATTAAATGGTTCCTGTTGCATTCCCAGCACCACGCCCGGCAAATCAGCGGCCCGCACGCCTGAAATCTCGCTAATCCTCAGATTTTACGGTTATCTCTGTGCTTTAGCTAATGTTTAATTGCTTCTCACTCTGCCAACTCCAACACAGCTAAAGTGCAACAACACGTGCTGTTCATCTGGTTTCCTTTTTCCACCCTGCGCAGCGGTACAGCCATGAGCCTGTGCTCCTGCTGTTGGGCGTCACCCGTTTTTCGACTGGGATCCTCATGGCACCTACAGTTTTCCCTACGCAGAGCCGCAAACGTTCCTCCAACCTTTTCACCTTCCGCGATTCTGAAGCTTCTACCTCTATCGTCCAGGCTTCTCCTCAAAGTCACGGTGCTCATTCCGGCTGCCTGATTGTGTGAAGAAATGACATATGTCACAGATGGACATGGTAACAGGCAGTTCACTCACACACACACACACACACACAGGTTTCTAACTATAACTTTGTGGGGACTCTCCTTTCATTTCTATCAGAAAAATCCTAATCCCAACATGACGACCGTAACCCCTAACCAGCCCTAAAATTAACGATAAGTAATGAAACAAAATACGAGACTTTTAGTATTTTTACTTTTTTGATTGCATTCACAGATCTTTGTGGGGACCCAGAAAATCATCCCCAAAATGTCAAAAAAAAAGTCTCGGCAATGTAATATAAACCAAATCCACATACACACACACACACACACACACACACACACACACACACTGGGTCAGGGGAAACAGCAGAATCAGCAACTTCTCCTTCAGCTGTATGTCTGACTCTAATTGTACCGAGTAGGTAAAGTGTAGTTTAAATAGTGTTTGTGGCTTTAACGGTATACAAAGACATAAAGTAAAACATTAAATTGTTAAATGCAGACATACGGCATGCTATTGATGCAGAATATAATTATAAAACCACAATTTACCTCTAAGCAGGACACCCTGTAAAGGTTATTTACCCAGTTGTTCATGTTCCACACATTTGTCACTACAGCATTTGTCTCTGCAGCTCTGTTTTCTGTCGTACAAGAGATGTTTTAAACTTTAAAATGAGTCACGGGCACGACACAGAGACTTTCGAGGCGCTATACAAAAAGGAGGGACCCTTTTGATGTCTCAGTCTGAAGTCAAGTCACTTTATCGTCAGCTCCCACGATTATTCAGAGCATTGGACGACTAGAACAAGAACGCAAGAACAATCAAATGATAACTATACATTCTTGAGGGAGCGATACAAGCAGCCCAAGTAAGGCAAGTAATGCCAGAAATACAAGTAATGCAAGTAAGGCAAATTAAGCAAATAAGACAAATAATGCAAGCAATGCAAGTAAGGCAAATTAAGCAAATAAGACAAATAATGCAAGCAATGCAAGTAAGACCAATAATGTCAGTAATGCAAACAAGACAAATAATGCAAGTAATGCCAGAAATACAAGTAATGTAAGTAAGGCAAATTAAGCAAATAAGACAAATAATGCAAGTAAGGCAAATTAAGCAATTCAGACAAATAATGCAAGTAATGCAAGCAAGAAAAATAATGCCAGTAATGCAAACAAGACAAATAATGCAAGTAATGCAAGCAATACAAGTAATCCCAGTATACAGTGGTGGGGGACAGTGCATACAGACAGCAGACTGTGGTGAAGTTGGGGTGAATGTAGTAAACATCCGATTATGCTGTTACCACTTGAAAGCTCCCCTTTCACCGACTAGAATTTAAGCCTATTTATTATATAAGTGAGGAAGCCAATAAGTTTTGACTTTAGAAGTCGGTCCGATAATCAAACATCTGTATGAATCAGCCAGCATAAGATGCGCCTCGCTGGGCCTTTGTTTACTGTTCCAGGGAACGTCCTTGGAACGCATGACTGCTGAAGGCGCGGAAATAAGCTTTGATGCAACACAGGTTTTGTAATCCCGGCTTACTGATTTCAAAGCACATCCCCTGACCAAAATTGTATTTATAGCAGCACAAAACCAGTTGTAGTTGATGTTTTTTTTACTTTAGCCTTTAGTACTATTAAAATGAGTTTTAAGATATTAAAATTAATACAATTAATAGCTGTATAGGCCTTGCTGTGATATTACACATCAATCCAGTATGGATTAGTAACAGATGATGCAGCAACAAAATCTTTTGCACTCATATTTAAATATAACATTTTCTGATATATGTTATTGTCTTGTGGCCCATCTCTGCTATACTCTGATGGAAGAAGACATATTGCGTAACCCAGCAGCAACTCTCGAGCCTTCAGGTGCATAGCATAGATAACCATTAGCCTATTACAGCAAACGTCAATCATTTGTAAAGAGAAAGACATGCGCACTGAAAGTGAACAGGAGATTGGACCCCACTTTACAGCTCGGTCTTAGGCCAGTATCACCGACCAGAACCACTCACAGCAGCTGCAGTTTCAGCCTTATCTAACTCATAACCCATCTCCCTTTTAAAGGCATATGACTCAGCAAAAGCACTTAAACACGTAAAAACATCTCACTTATAACCCAAATCTAATCTGCGACTAATGAATAAGAGAGTAATCAGAGTTTAGTTTACCTTGTGCAGTGTGAGGCTCATCACGGTGCTTCAGGCCTTGCCAGAACAGACGTCTCTGTTGGGCCTCAAGCAAGACCCTTAACCTCTTACCCCAAAAAGCTCAAGGGGTGGCCTGACCCTGCACTCGCACCCAAGCATCACTCTCATCTGTGCGAGGGTCATTTCAGATTGCAAAAACATATAAAACGAGAACTTTATCAGATCTGAGCACACGGGCTCATTTCTTTAGGAAAAACGGATGAGAATAGAATGACAAACATGGGCCATTTAGGGACCTGTAGTTGATGGAGTGAGGTGGGGCTTATGGGTAATGTAGTCTTTAATGCTTTTGTTTGGGGGCTCCACCATGATACTGTCCACAGCAGGAATTGCAAACAGAGAAACACTGCACTGGGAATCCAGCAGTGCTGTGAACTGCTTGCATTCTCAACATTATATTATAATAAAATGGCATTCACTTGTAATGGGACATGTTTAAACATTCAGAAATGAATTTAATAATGTATAAAATAGTGTAGGGAGCGAAACGTAGACTCCATCACTAGCTACTGTACAGCCGGTTGAGAGAAAATATGGGAGATGCCTGTTGATTTGTGCTTTTGATTTCTGGGAGGAAAATCTTTTCTACCGTTGCACCGCTGTATGAAAAACTGCATCTGAAAAGCTAATATTTTTCCCAGTGGCCATCAATTCAGGGAGCTGCGCATGGCTACATGCCTACGGTGCTACGAGACTGGAAAAGCGGCTGGTACCGGAGCTGCTAGCAGGCTAATGACATTAAGCACCATTAGGTGCCCCCTGTCCTTAAGGACTGTCATAACCCTGTTACCTGGCACTCCCTGGAAATCAGGTGAGCTCATTCCCTCCAGTCCACAGTGAAATATTCCTCACACATAATAAGTTTATGCTAGAGTTTGGGGCAGTGCATTCTGGGAAGTATATAAATGTCCTTTTTCTGGACTTCAGACTAGACACAGTTGGAATATGAGTTCGATGGACATTGTGGAGCCTGACTGTTCTTAAAGAGTCAGGCAAGGTGACATTGGCGAGGAGTCAACAGACTCCCTATATCTTCCATATCATATGTCACTGGTGGGGCTATATCACTGGTGGGGCCATGTCACTGGACAGCGAACCATATTTCCAGTGCTCCTCACTGGATGCATTTATACCTATCAGGTCCTTTTACAGCAGTAAAGAAATGAATGAAAATGACACCTTATAGATTATATTCAGTCATGGTGGGAAATTCATGGTGGACTGAGTCTCATCTGGCCTGATACATTTTCCAGGTTTGTTTGTGAATTTTCCTTTGTTTTTACACATTAATTTCATGCCACCATACCGAAAACGAAATGAAAATTGACGCATGAGTGAATAGATTGTTGAACATAAAAGAAACCGTTTGACACGTGTATATTTTAATGTGATTTTACAAATGTAACCAAAGTCAGTTCCCCGCATCATCATCAGCAAGCAGTGACTTTGCTCTAAGTGCTGAAAGGCATTTAAATTTAATCTGTAGCTGTAGAGAGATTCAGGGCTGTTTATTTTTACAGAATTTTCTCCATCTTAAGATATTTTCTCCCAGGCAAATGAGAAAGGAGATTCAGGGTACTTGGCTGTCAGTAAAGAAAGAAAAACCCTAAAATTATCTTGCACTCACTTCAATTTGAAAATCTGGTAATACATAAATATGCAGATTGGTACAACGGCATAAGTGTTTAGAGAATAAAATGAAAGAGATCAATTGGTGGTACAAACAGACCCGACCAAGACAAAGGACAATCACACAGAATGGAGTCTGCATCAGTTCAAGGCCAGTCGCCTTCCCACTTTCAGACGTGACAGGGTGAGTCTCACCTTGGGCCAGACGAATATCCTCCATCATTTTTCTCGTTAATGAGCAGCATTAAGAGTACAGGACACAGATTGGCTTCCATTAATAAAACAGTCGCACCACATATTAACGCACAGGTCACAGTCTGAGACGAGTTGATTCCATCGCGCGAAACCAATTAACCAAAACAAATACTTATAAATACACCAGCATCCCAGTGCCTGGGTTTCGTCACTAAGGGGACACCTCACGGGGACAGAGACAAAGCAAATACATCCAGACAGATGTGCCCACAGGTCAGAAAGTCAGGGTTCATTTAAAATTTGTCACATTTCACTCAATACAAATATGTCCCCGAAGGACGTGCACGTTGATACCCGGCAATGAGCTTCTCTATTAGCAAGACCAAATAAAATTCACTGAGGGTAGATTTATTTATTTATTTTGCTCAAGTTTTTAACGTGTCAGTAGCTCTCCATCTGACTCCCTACATCTTTCACCCTGTCGACTGACTTTATCTTCTCTTCCGCTGACTTTCTATTAAGTCTCTTATCAGTCTAGCTATAGATAAATAGATGGCTTAGGTAATGGACACAGCTGTCAGGAAGAAGTACAAATTAACATCGGGGGGAGAAAAACTGAGGGAGGGGCATATTGTAATCAATTCCATAAAGAATATCGATCTGGCAGTACATTGGATCCTCCTGACAAGTATAATGAAATGGATTACTTTGTCAGTTGGGTTAGGGCCTCTATCACCTCTGTCACACTCTCGCCTTTGACAGTCTCCTTTAAATCTGTTGATCTTTGTTTTTTTGTCTCGTTTTTTTCCTCCGGAGTTATTTCAATGCTGGGCTCACCTTTAAGTATTTCCACCACCTTAATGGAATTTCACCTCCCTGACCCAAGGAACCTTGAGGCACTCGGTGCTGACATCACTTAATAATTCCTCAGCCGTTTACCATACGAGGCAGTAAAAGAAGCCAGAACAGATGGTTTGTTTACCGGGGGTTTCCTTTTTGACGTGCACCTCTTCATCATATTTGAGGAGACTCTTTCAGCAAAGCAAAGCCGAGACGTCTTTTGGAGACACAAAGTGATACAAGCAGCCGGCGTCCAGAGTCGAACGTCAAACAACCTTAAGATGACAAACATTCAAAGGACTTTATCAGACAGGTACTTTAAACGATGGACTTCCTCACGGCCAAACCATAAATCTGAGCGGCTACATGTACTAAATCTTTAAGGCTTAAAGAACAGAAATCTTTTCCTAAAGGAAAAAGCAAGCAAGTGTGAAGAGGGGCGGCAGAACATCCAGTCGGGACAGAACAGGGGGACGCAGCGTTCAGAGGAAAGTTTGGCTCCTCCTGCCCAAAGAAAGACAAGGGACCCAGAAGACAAACACAGCACTGTCTGTCCAGCTTAGACAGATTCCACTCAGCACTGTTTGACAAGCTAGGACAGATTCCACACTGTCTGTGCAGCTAGGACAGATTCCACACTGTCTGTGCAGCTAGGACAGATTCCACACTGTCTGTCTGTCCAGCTGAGACTGATTCCACCCAGCACTGTCAGCCCAACTAAGACAGATTCCACTCAGCACTGTCCGACCAGCTAAGACAGATTTCACACAGCACTATCTGTTCAGCTAGGACAGATTCCACACAGCACTGTCTGTCCAACTAGGACAGATTCCACACAGCACTGTCTGTCCAACTAGGACAGATTCCACACTGTCTGTCTGTCCAGCTAGGACAGATTCCACACTGTCTGTCTGTCCAGCTAGGACAGATTCCACACAGCACTGTGTGTCCAACTAGGACAGATTTCACACTGTCTGTCTGTCCAGCTAGGACAGATTCCACACAGCACTGTCTGTCCAACTAGGACAGATTCCACACAGCACTGTCTGTCCAACTAGGA